>VTPC01076079.1:0-12784 GCA_011009095.1 Ignelater luminosus | reverse complement strand
ATGGAAAGAGTTGAATGGAAAAATTATTTACATAAATGGTTTTTTTTTTAAGGAAGAAATATAAGATTTTCTTTAAGACATTAATGGCCCTGTAGAATATCGTACAAAACGGCTAAACAGACAACTCAAACAGCATGCAGTTACCTACTTCCGGTTTCGTGCAAAAGAGTGCAAACGTGTTGGGAAGGTATCTCAACTATCGTATGCCTGCCATTGAGTTGAGTCGCCACCCTGACTAGAACTGGTCGCCTTCAGTCGCTGGAAGCTTCTTCTATTACGCTTCAATGTTTACTGGGTTTTGTAGTTTAGGTCATTTAAGCACCCTTATAGTTGACGACACTGCCATTACAATGTAACAGAGATCCGTCACTGCTGCTTTCGGGACTACATTTATCGCTCCAGACATTGCTTGGTCTTAGGTCTTCTGCGCAAACTATCTCCATATTCTACGGGCTTGCTATGACGACGGTTTCCATCACATGATGATGACTTCAGCTTATGTTCTGTTGTGCAGACAAACGAGAACTTTGAGTTTCGTTCCGCATCAACTATCATTTTATCCATTATTCATCATATTAACTGGAGTTAGTTTGCCATCCTGAGTGAAGAGTTCCATGTTTTTGGTCTACGAGTTGTCTCCTTATCCTCGATATCATGAAGACAACATGACTAACAAAGTTGCCTAAAGGCCAAAAAACTACTATGTGCCGTCTGTTTTATGCAGGTTGTTCACCATCATCATCAACTCCATTCACTAAGCTGTTACCTTATAACTGTGCTAGCGATTCTTGGCTATTCCACCTTCAAAATTTGAAAATTAAAAAGGAGATTAACTCCTAAACACTCAATCGCCTTTAGTGGCTTTTTAACATTTTATCACACACACCACTTTGAGGCAAAAGCACTCTAAAGCGTTATTAAAAGGTTTCAAGCAGGAGGATGAAAAATTGTTTCAATTCAGCAAAAAAGATTTCAAAATACTAATAGGACTTATTACTAGACGCTACTGTCAACTATACAAACATTTCTATGGTTTAGAGATGTCTATTGTTTAAAAGAAAAAGATTACCAAAAAAAAGTTAAAGGCCACATAGCTGAAGAGTTTAGACTTTGTTAGACGTCGTCAAAACAGATTTAGGAACATAGACTAATAGGTTTAGACCACACTAAAAGAAATCACAAACAATAGCAAATGGTTTCCAGATTTTCGTTCTAAAAAATTTATTAATTTATCATCTTGAGAACAACAGAACGATATGAAATCGACTAAGTACTAGACGTTAAGCGCAAACTTCAGGTTATGTAACTCAGAGTATAGTCTAGGCAACGAAGGGGTTATAGAAGACATGGAATGGAGGAGAATTTTTCTCTTGAGGAATGTGTTGGGGGTAGTTAGGAGGTAAAGATACTAAAAGTCCTGAGGAGTTAGAAGGACAACTTCGACGAAAAATGTAAGGCAAAAAAAGTTTTTCGAAAATTATCTATTTTCGCTGTCAAATATCACAAAAACTATAACACATAAAAAGAAAATGAATATAAACAGTCTTGTAGGAAATTTAATTATCTTTTAGGTTGTAGAGAATACTTTTTACCGTTCGCCGCACAGTTTCTGAGTTATAAGCAAGAAACCGAAAACAGGGACCTTTCCACCCCCTCCCACCCTGAAGCGACAGGGCTAGGGCCGGGTACTTTTAGTATTTTTGCCTTCTAACTATCCCCAACACATTCCTCCTCCCCCATTCCATGTCCTCTACAATCCGCTTTTGGGCATTCATTGACTGGACTAGCAATGATCAATATTATCTCCATTTAAAAGCAATGTCACAAATGAAACAAGCGCTCAGTCAACAGGCAATTATTAGCAAATCACCATATATTTTGACAAACATCTAAATTAAAGTAGCAAAGCAAAGTTTAAAATACATGGTGATTTATAACGAATGTAAAAAGCTTTGTTGACTTGTAGGAAAGGTCATTTGGAGTAACAAATGTATTTCGAATAAAGACGTTGTCAGCTTTCTACCCTCTTTAAGAAATCACCTTGTAGTATATGGAACCTACTGAATTAAGAATTTTTGTTTTCGAATCCTATAGAAGCAGAACAAGCGAGCCAAACTATTTAAATATTTAACTAATAATTCGTATTTACCTAAAATGAGCAAAATTGCAACCAAAGGAAATTAAATGAAACAATAACCTTCAACATGTTATGTACATTTTGGTAACCATTCTATTTAGATTAAATTCTCTATGTGAATTTATTTATTTATACATGACTTCATCAGTTATCTAGCTTTAGATATCTTCTCTAGTTCTCCCGAACAAATTCCTTTGGAGTATTAATAATGGCCGTTGTATTATGTATTACCGTTTAGTAGCATAAAATAAAATGCAAAACAAAATTTTTATCTTTATTGCTTATGAATTTTCTAGAAAACCAATAACTTCTTTACGATTATATTTACAACAGTTATGCATTTATTATATCTCAAAAGAAGCACAAATTACTACTTGCTTTACTTATTTATTAAAAATCTTTCCCACCTCATAAAATTCATATTAAAGCACAAGCCACTGTCAATTAAGGTTATAGATGATGTTTTTGTATTTTTATACTATAATGCTGACTTTGTGGTTTACTACAAAAGAATTCACATTCTTTTCATGACGACTAATATAAATTCACCTTCTTTGTGCTCAGCTTTGAAAGTGTCGCTTCGTGTGAAGAAAATGATACTATGTAGTTTATAAAGTAAGATTTCCGCGGTTAACAACATAAAAGCTTTACGTAAAAATACTGGAGGCGTTTTTGGTATTTTATTTATTTAAATAATATATACGTGGGCTGCTTAAGCCATTTTAATAAAAATTATATTACATAAGTAAATAGTAATAATCAAAATGAACTATTTGCTCATAAATACAAGGTAAATATGAAATTCCTAATATCCAAACATCAAAACCTTCAGAAATCTCTTTGTGTGGTTTGTGAAAATCAAATAATGGCTTAGTGCATAGAATCAATTTTAATAAAATCTGGAAATCCGATTATGAAATAGTAAACCATAATGGATATTAACAAGCTTCTGTTTGGATTCCAAATGAGGGTATATTAAATTAATTTACTTGAATGCTCTTATTTTAAAGTAATGGGTATGTTATTACGCAGTGTTGATATAATTACGTTGTTAATTAATCTTTCCTCGTAAACAATTTTTTATATACTAAGCATCTTAAGGAAACAAACAATGCATTCTAATTCGAATATTACCAGCAAAATCCTATTTACAATACTTAATTAAACTAATAATATATAAAACTGTATTACATGCTATTAGTAAGTAAACCAGAGAACAAAATAGAAAATTGATAGTGACAACTTCCTCGATTTGCATTTAAATTAGTAAACTGAAAGAATATATGATGATAAATGTGCGTTTTTCCGATGAATTGAGCTACACTTCCTAAAAAGTATTTTAGTGCTAAATAACCAAATGGATGATGCTTTTAAAACAGAAGAACAATTTCGATGAAATCAAGAACTAAACATAAATTTCAGTTTTGATTGTGCAGTACAAACATTTCAAGTTTAAAATAAAGGAAAATAATAAAATATAAAGCATGAAGAACGTCAATCGCTTTATGTAAATAAGACTCTTTTTATCAAGCAATAAGTAGTGTTACTGCATTATTCGATTTTTATAAGACAAACTATAAATATAAATAAAGACAAGATAAGAAAAACAGAATTGGTTTAGATTACTCTATGACAGGTACTGTATGATAGGTTCTATCATCAATGTATACACCTAGATCGTTCTTGAATTGGCGATAAATTCCACTTATGTTAGTCCAGAAGAGTCTATCTGAACGCCTATAAGATACTGATAGATTTATTTGGAATATGTCAAGGTACAGTCTCAATCCACATTTATTCCTACATACTTGTTGTACCACATAGGAACCAGTATTGTAATGGTTTTGGCTATGTTATCCTTCCACATGCAGTCGCCTTAGTGGTAAAGTATTCTTTACGACATTTCCAACGCGATGCGAACTTCAACCTGTTGAGAATTTTTGCCAAACTAGCCTTCAACACGATGCCTGTCGCGATGGCCTTAAAGGCTATCAGAGTAAACTGTGTTGCAACAAAGCTTTAAGAAAGATTTGAATGATGGTAGCCTTTTCTCCAATTTTATTTTATAGAGCCAAGCTTCAAAATGTCCCTTAGAATAGTTACTACCATGTTTGAACTGTCCTTTCCTTTTTTTGTCCTAAGAATTTGTAATGTTATTTTAAAATTCGCACTAAATCCGCCCCTGTTTTTCAATTTCGTTCGGATATTTGTTTACTTCACGCGCAATATTTAAATTGTTTCATTAAACGAATGTTTGTTATAATGTTATTTTAAAGAATTAATATTTTTGTGGTCTCGACACCTAGACTCCAGTAGACGTGTCTTTCGTTGATTTCCAATATCAAATTCCCAGAATCATTAGTTGCAATATTGCAGTCACACAGTCTCGGGGAAGTCAAATTTAAACTAGCGAATCTACAAGTAAAATTTTCCATTGTCGCATAAAGAGTATTACTGTCTTAATCTGTTAGGGTGTATATCCGACTTTTTAACCCCACTTCCGTTAAGTAGAACTGTGTAACAAAAACGCAGAGGTTAGGCATTACGTGGATAGCTGTTGACTTGAACCAACGTGTGGTAATTTTCGACGTTTACCTCTACATCCCCTAATTGGATTCAAACCAAATTAAGTGAAGCGATCCTCTTAGAAAAAAAAAAAGAGATCGGACTGGAGAAATCGTAATTTCTTCGTGTCAGAGACGCGCAATAGTCGCGGAAGAAAGTGGTTTGTTTGCCAACAGCAAGGCTTATAAATTTCGTTATCGTGGGGAATGTATAACCCAAATATAATTACGCTGGTGTCCTCCAGGAAGCAGAAATTGTAGAGGGTAGGAACGCAAACATTTCGGCCCCGTTGGTGTAGCATCTGTGTGTATACTACATTTTGGAAGCTCCGTAAAATTTTAATAGTGCTTGAGACTTAGTGATTTTCGTTTATAAAATTGTGTGTAAACGCCTGGATTTTGTTCTTATGTTTTTTTGTGATTAACGTAAAATAAGTGGTTGTTCTTCGAAATTGAAGTTTTCTCAATTATTGGATCTAGCTGCCTCTCGTCGGAAAACAGAGGTCTGCACATACCTTATGGAAGAAAGAATTCCTGTATGAGTAAGAAAGAAAACCTGCTATGTTTTATTATATGAATTTTAATGTTTAAAGACTAGGAGAACGTTGAACTTTGTGAAATATTTTATACGAAAACTTTGCTTAGACAGGATCAGTTTCGTATTGTTTTATTGAATCATAATTTTTACAAGTAACTTTTTAACTAATTTGTAACAGGAACGTTCCCAGGTAATTTTAGCTGGTGTGTGATAAATTGTTGCAACAAAATTACTAACTTAGCAATCATTTCTTTGTTCTTAAATGTAAAGTTCAGTTGCCAATATTTAACAATTTATGGTCAAGTTTACCTTAGTCGGGTTAATTAATATTTGAATTTTGATCTTTTGTGTTCTATTTTAAAATTTTAACGTAACAGAATCATTTCGCTTTGTTTATTGTAATAAGTTGTTTTTCTTATAGTTTGTTTCTGTTTTTTTATTATTTTATCGACTACAGAGATTAATTTATGCCTCTTATTGATATTCTTTTGTAGTGCTATTTTGTTATTGTTTTTGTATTTTTGTTTGTGTGTATTTGATTCATTTTTTTTATTATCATTAGTGTTTTAATAAATGTAAGTAAGGTCGACTTCTTGTATTTTTGTTTTTGTAAGTGGATCTCTGGTCCAGGCGAAGCAGCTTAATTTCATTATTTTGTTCTTTTGGCTATCAAAAAGCACGTAGTGTATATTCCAAATTTCAATTATAGAATAGATAACTTTGCTCAAGAGAGAAGTAAATATTGAATTGGCATTTCTCTCTTGTATCGTTTTAAAAGAAGAAAGTCTTCAGAGGACTTCCTTAGCAAAATTAAGTAAGACAAATCAAGTGCTTATACACCGTTTATTTTGTGTATTGAGTCTCATTGGTGAAACGTCAGAGCGAGTTTTAATAGAGCTTCCACGAGGTAAGTTACACACAGGGTGAGGTTTCGTAAGAGGCCTATATACAGGGTGTCGGGTTCACGAGTAATGGCGTGACCGACCATCAGAACCCTTCGATCTACGACTGCTGGCTCCCTCTTTTACGACCATCTATTAGTTTAATAAGAGTTTTGGAAAACGGTGAGCTTCTCTTTGTGAGAGATTAGCCAAGTTTATTTGAAAATCCACCCCATCTGCGGCATGAGCTACGGGATTTAACATCTACCATTGGTCTGGACGGGACTTGTGCATACCTTTGAGCACTGGCCCGTTACAAATTCCAACATCTCCTTTTTGATGTTTGTAGAGCTTTTTAAAAAAACCTTGAAAACTTGATACCTGATGTCTTTGGCAATTTGTACAATTTTACTGCCCTTTTCCCTTTTGTCATCTTTTATATTATATTTGTAAGAAACATTTTATAAATAATCTTGAATCTACTGTGAAGACTTTACGCCATCAGGGCATATTTCTAAGATTCTTTTAGTTTTATTAGGCTGCTAGTTTTGAAAATCATTATCCATCCAGAATAAACTTTACTCAGATGTGCTCCATTACTATTTCTTGGCGGTGATGAATTAAATTGGAAACCTCAGGAATGTAAATCTGAGCGGTGCCAATCACTTGATTGGATAACATTCATCGGGAAACAATTGATTCAATTAAATTCGTCGGAAATAAATTGATCGATGTAAATTAGTAGAAAAGTAATTAATTTAGTTATTCATTTGATGGAACGACAACTGGTTCGATCATTATAGATTCGAGTACAGGTATTATTTATCTACTTTCTGGGATGTCATTGCTATCAATGGAAACATGAGACAAGTCCATATAGGAAAGTTTTTTTGTTGGTGGACGTGCTCCAATTAATGCCTGAGCTACCCTTAAAGACTACACCGATTAGTCTTTTTGCGGTGTTTTTTTATTAGCTTCCATATGTTCGGATGAGCTACACCAGTGAGATGAGATATTTGGTTATTTCACTCTTCTGAAATATTGCTTCTAGGTAAGTTCTCTATCACGGAGTCCACTAAAAATTGACAATCAAATGTAATTTATAACAATGCTGAAATGGCGCCACCGATCGTCGCCAACTTTTGTGTAACAGTTACAAATCTGAATTGTTGAATTCATGATTAGTATAGTTATCGCCATGAATGGCATACAATTTCAAAAACTGATCAAAGTTTATATCTTAAAGTACCCAAACGTGTCATTATATAAGTGTACAACTGCTGTTAAAGACTGGAGTACCACAAAAAACAGTTGGTTTATCAGCAAGAAATGGTAATTCGGTCGAAAGGAACAAAAGTAGTGGGAGAAAGGTAGAAAGGCAACCAAGCCGAATGATGAGAATGAACCCAGCGACAATTGGCATCCTTACCCTGGAATTGGACTTGGATATGTCTAAATGTCTAAAATATTAAATAAAGACAGTATAGAAAAATAAACAATTAAGTAGAGAAGAAGACAAATTGAATTATGTAAATCATTTCAGCAGAAACTTAACAAATATGGAATATTGGGAAGATATTCAAAGTCACTGGAAGGCATTAAGAGAGGGGATGGAAAAGGCAGTAATCGATTGTAGAAGTGAGAGGAGAAGTTTTGAGGACAACTGGTTTGATGAAGAGTGCAAGCAAGAAGTGGAAAAAAGAACAAAATTGAGATTGACTCTGCTACAGAGAAAAACGAACATAGCAAAGAAATCATACATAAATCAAAGATCTAAAACAAACAGGATTTTGAGAGAAAAGAAAAGAAAATTTAATGAGAAGATAATAAATGAAATAGAAGAAAACTATAAAAACAAAGTGATACGAAGTCTATTCCAAGGGATAAGAAAAGAGAAGAGAGGCTATCAAACAAAAACAGTATTATACAAGAATAAAGATGGAGAATTGGTAGGAGGCGAGGATCAAATAGCAAGAGTATGGAAGGTTTATTTTGAAGAATTTTTAAATGGCGAGAAAGAGCAGAGAGAGGGGTACGGAGAATTCGATGAAGAACTTCGTGAAGAACCAACACCAAAACATGTAAGTGCACCACCAAGTCTGGAAGAAGTGAAAGAGATAAGAAAAAATCTAAAAAGCAATAAGAGTCCCGAATAAGATGCAGTAACTACAGAGATAATTAAATATGGAGATGAGGAGCTAGTAAAATACATGCATAATTTATTGGAAAAAATTTGGGGCAAGAGCAAATACCGCATCAATTGTTCAAGAAAGGAAATAGAGCAAAGTACGAAAACTACCGAGGCATTGCTCCCCTTAATGTTGCTTATAAAATCCTAGCAATGTGCATAAAAAATAAGCTAACAGAAGAAGTGGATGGCGAAATAGGAGACTATCAATGTGGATTTAGAAAAGGGAGGTTCGTAATAGATCAGATTTTCACCCTAAAAGAAACTTAAGCAGAGAGTTACGAGCATCAAAAAGAAACAATGGTACTCTTCATAGACTTCAAGCAAGCTTATGATAAAGTTAAGAGAGAACAACTGTTAAAAGCCCTATGAACCCTAAATGTAAATAGGAACTTGATAAGCCTGTTAAGCTAACCTTAACTGAGACCGTGAATAGTGTAAAAGTACAGGGGGTACCATCAGAAAAGTTCACAGTGAAAGAGGGGCTCCGACAAGGAAATCCATTGTCACCGGTCTTGTTCAATGTCGCTTTGGAAAAAGTAGTGAGGGAAGCCAATATAAATAGATCCGGCCTAATATACCACAAGCGCCACCAATGTCTGGCTTTTGCAGATGATTTAGTTATTTTAACAAGAAATAGACAAGAACTTCAGAATGTGTTTGCTAGGCTGGCACTTGAAGCCACAAAGATGGGGTTAGAGATAAATCAAGACAAGAAAAATTTATGGCATGGACAGATCATGAGTGAGAGAAATAAAGAAATTGAAATAACAATAGAAGGTAGGAAGAAGTGTAACTTTGTTGAAGTCGAGTCATTCAAATATTTGGGAACAGTTTTTACTAGAAAGCCAGTAATGCAAGATAAATTAAATGAAAGGTTAATGGCAGGTAATCGATGTGTTGGTGAATTAAACAGAGTGCTTAAAAATAAATCAGTATCGAAAGGGCTTAAAGTTCGCGTGTATAAATCGGTAATTAGGCCAATAGTTACCTATGGGAGTGAAGTATGGACAATGGGAATAAGAGAACAAAATAAACAGTGTGTGTGTTGGAAAGGAAAGTGCCGAGGAAGATTTTTGGGAGGAAAAAAGTGGAAGACAGATAGATAAGGAGAACGAACCATGAGCTAGCAGAGTTATATGGTGAACCTAACATTATGAGGGTAGTGAAAGCGTAGAGATTGAGAAGGTTAGGGCATATAATGAGAATGCACTCAAATCGCACAACGAAGAAAATGTTTGAAAGCAGAGTGGATGGTAAAAGGAGACGTGGGAGACCAAAAGTAAGATGGAAAGATGAAGTATACTCAGCTGTAAAAGAATCAAATTTAACCCAGTGGGAAGAGAAGACGGGAAACAAAAACGAATGGAGCAAAATTGTGAACCAAGCCATGGGCCTGCTAGACCTGTAGAGCTAACATATATATATAGAAAGAAATGACAAGCGCCGAAATCGACCCCTGAGGGAACTGAACAATAAGTGAAACGACTTAAAGAACTGGTAGATACAGTTGATTCAATTAACTCCAGAAAAGATATAATTTATGATGACAAATCATATTGTGCTCTACCAATCAAATATGCTGGGATGCATCGAACCCCAACCAGGTCGATAAAAACTTACGATTAAAAAAGAAAAGAAGTTTGAAAAAAAAACTGTGCTTGTGGATTGCAATATTGAAACGAGAACATTCTGCGCCATATTTTGTGCCAGAAAATTGTACAATTACTGCAGAAGTGTAATAGCAAAGAACTCATTAAAACACAAATCCAAAATTCATCGAAAACCATTACTCTAAAAGATGTTGCTTTTTCTGGTCAGACAATGCACTGTGTCATAATGCACGGCTAACGATTGAGCACCTTAAAAAACTCGGCATAAAATATGTTCCAAAATATTAACCCCTAAAATGTACCTCGGATACGTCCGGTAGATAGATTTTGGGCGCATTGTTAGAGGTAAAACTAGGATTAGAAACCCATCGGTAGTGTAATCATATATATAATAGATATACGATCTAAAATGCTAAGTTTTATATAGTAGAAGACGGGTCGTGGGCTAATAAAGCTTAGAGCAAGCTATATGAGGTAGTAGGATGCGATAGTCTTAGAGTTCTTAAAGTTAATAGAGCGCCAGCTGTAGTTGTATGACGATGACCTAATTAAATAGAAGATCCTACAGCTGATCTCCAAATATGGGTCAATCGGCAAGGTGTTAGTTTCAAACTTTACCTACACAAAGAAATAAAATAGAGTCGGTACTGCACTTTAATAAGATACTTGTCATCATTAAGTAAATTTAAGGTAGGATACTCGTGTGAGAGAGTCGACGCCACTGGTTCCTAGACAGCTGTTCCCTGTAATTAAATCAGTATGCTCACAAAACAACCAAAATCATGGTAAATTAATACATATATCCGGTTACACAATTGGTACATAACACAATTTTGAATAGACTGTTAGAAACATATAAACAAACACACAAACAAATAAATTCACGATAAACAAGACCGACTGAAACTTATCTACATTTACGGGCAACAATCTAGCACGATACATTCAGTACTAAAACAAGGAAACCAAAAAACATACATAAGATGAAATATTCGTAAATATTTGAGATAAGGTTTGCTGATCTATTATAAGATGAGCATAAATAATAACAAAAATAAACGGGACAATCATTAATGCAACGTGTAGTTATAGAATTACCACCTGCAGGTGTTGTTGCATAGAACCAAAGCTCTCGATCGTTAAAAATAGATAAATAAAATGCTGAGCTAAATACTTTAATTAAAGTTATTGTTGAGCAAAACAATTCAAGTAAAGACAGAATAACAAAGCGTTACGTTGATAATCTTTAGCATGAGCAAACAACAAAGATAAATGCTAATTACATACAAAACGTGTTCATAAAAAAGCAAACAAATAAAAGTTATCGAAATTTAGAACAGTTACGTTATAATCCGATATGTAATCTAATTTACTATGCGCGACTTAATGTAACAAATAATATATTTACAAGGGTGAAAAGATTTTAAACGGGAGAGCGAGATAGTGTTATTTATAAAAATAAATAATTTAGTGCGAAAAGTTCGTTAATTTGCGAATTTTCCTAACAGCATTTAAAGCTAAGAGTTTACTAGGACGGCTGGGAAGTAAATAACTTTGATTAACTAAAAGGCACTTCCGCTCCAAGGTAGAGGAACTCGATTTGAGCTACTTTAAACGCTTGGTTTTAAAGGATAAACAAAAAATCTATTTGGCAGCGTCCAATGAACAATTGTCACTTATTGTTTAGAGTTTTTTGGTTAACTATTTTGATTTAAAAATTGTTTAAATTATGCATCACTATCAACCGAATAGTTGCGAGTTCAATTTCCGACCGAGGTCCTTGAATTTCTCATGGGGAAAAAATCTGAAAAAGGATGCCATCTTTCAGGAGGAATGTAAAGCAGTGGAACCCGGATGACTAGAATTAGTTGCGCGTTAAGAATACCTTCCGGCGGTAAAAAACCTAGGGTTCAGCAAAATTCTAGTTGGCGGCAAAATGGGCATAGTAGTTGAAACCACGAGATCCAAGAAAATCGCGACCTGAAACCTCACCCACAAAACAAGAATAAATAATTGAAAACTTAATTATTGTCAATTTTTAGTAAATGTTCCTTAAGCCGGCGACCCAGTGCCTTCGTTATAGTTTGTGAAGGCAGCTAGGTTTTGATCGTCTCGCTGACAGAGTTCCATCTGTACCGTACAAGTACCAGTGTTGAAGTCATGTTTTATAATAGTGATAAATATGATAGTTGTAAAATAATGATATGCAAAGAGCAAGTTTCTGTAAATTCCCAGATATGTTCATTGAAGTAGACAATATTTAAGTGTCCTAAATGTTTAAGAAGAATTAATCAACCTAAAGATGTATTTTTGTAATGAAGAATTTAACGCGCGTCCATGCAAATGTTTGGAATATGTTTAATAAGAAGGAAAAAACAAAACTTCTATTCTGTAAAGGTTTACCTTGCGGACGTCACATCCCTAGAACTCAATATTCCTAAAACTTGAAACCTCAAAAGAATTTTCATGCATAGTCACAATATCAGCAATAGGCAAAGGCTAGGATGCCAAAGCACCCATGTGCAGCAAAATCTTCACTAGTTTCATATTTACTAGAAAAGGGAAATTTCTCCATTTTACCCCAAATCGCCTTCCGTAGATGAAGAAAGCAGCCTTATCAAAGTTAACGAGTATGGAATATAGACGTAGTTGCAGGAAATCTTGTAAAATCTAAGAAGTGCTACTACAGGTAAATATACTAAATATGTTAAGTAAATAACTGGAACATGAATGTACTGCTACATAAGAAGATAATGTTAGGACATAAATGACAAGAAAAAACTTGCCTTCGAAAAGGTTGATGTATTGTCAGTAACTGGCAAAACAACTTTAGTACCCCTTTAAATTTTTGCTTCGCAAAAAA
>VTPC01075955.1:0-10342 GCA_011009095.1 Ignelater luminosus | reverse complement strand
ATGATTGCAGGTTATTAAATAAAAACTCGAACATACTCAAATAAAATTCAACAAAATATCTATGATCGGATTCATTCATCACCATCACTAAATAACAGATGTTGAAATAATAAAAAACAATAATAATATTGATAAATGGCCCAAAACTACAAAATGGCCGGATATAAATACTTTAGTTTATCTCAGCCACATATGTTCGTAAAATAACAAAGTAAAATAAACGCATGAAGGTAAAACTTTAAAGAAAGACAATTTTGTAAAACCTATCAAAACATAAATTCCAATAATGCAAAAATATGGTATTTATTAAAATTGTTGACAGTAAAACGCTATTTCTAGGACGTCCAATACACTAGAACGAATAAAATCTTATTTGATTCTTTATCAAAGTCTAACTTTAGGATGAACACATGTTCAAAGCAAACAAACAGATACGAGGACGGTTCAGTAAGTACCTGTGTTTGACGACAGAAGGCGTTCCTGAGAGAAGTTGGTGTTATCATCGTGTACTGCCATCTATCAAACGACGGTATAACAAATTGCAGACTGATTGATAGGTTAGTTTGGATTTGACAGCCATTTGAGTAAGACGTGTTTCGTGATTTTAGCTAAGATGGAAAAAGAGCAGTATCGTTCGGTAATTCGCTTTCTGTTTTTGGATGGGAAAAAATGCGAGGAGATAAAAGCAAAGTTGGATGCTGTTTATGGGGACACTTCGCCATCTATGACCACAGTTAGATATTGGTTCGACGAATTTAAACGTGGGCGAACACCCGTTTTTGATGAGGAGCGACCAGGACGCCCGACAGACGTGGTTACCGAGGAAATCATTCAAAAAGTCCACGACATGATTCTCGCTGATCGACGAACAAAAGTGCGTGAAGTAGCAGAGGCCGTAGGTGTGTCGACCGGAACGGCAATTAATATTTTACATGATAAGTTGGCGATGAAAAAATTGTCGGCGCGATGGGTGCCGCGATTGCTAACGGTGGACAACAAGCGGATGCGGCTGTTAACTTCGAAGCAGTGTTTGGAGCAATTTAAGCGAAATCCGGAGGAGTTTTTGCGTCGAGTTGTCACCGTTGATGAAACCTGGATTCATCATTACACACCAGAAACTAAGCAACAATCAAAACAATGGATTTCTCCCGGTGAATCTGCTCCAAAGAAGGCGAAGATGGTTCCATCGGCCGGAAAGGTCATGGCGACGATTTTTTGGGATGCGAACGGCGTCATCTTCATGGATTTTTTAGAAAAAGGAAGAACGATCACTGGACAATACTACAGTGAGTTATTAGACAGCTTCGACAAAAAATTGAAGGAGGCACGGCCGCATTTGGCGAAAAAGAAGGTGCTGCTTCACCACGATAACGCACCAGCACATTCATCCGGAGTTGTCGCCGCCAAACTGCATGAATTGCGTTATGAATTGCTGCCGCACCCCCCCGTATTCACCCGATCTGGCTCCCTGCGACTTTTTCTTGTTTCCTAACATGAAGAAATGGCTCGCGGGAAAAAAATTTAGCTCAAACGAGGAAGTCATCGCCGAGATAGAGGCGTATTTTGGAGAGTTCGACAAATCCTATTTCTTGGAGGGGTTAAAAAAATGGCAGGAACGTTGGGAGAAGTGAATATTTCTAAAAGGAGACTATGTTGAAAATAAAAAAAAAATTTTGAAAAAAATTGTGTCTTCATTTCTAACACGGGTACTTATTGAACCGCCCTCGTATATAATCTATAAATACCTTTTTTGCCAAAGATAACAGACGGTAATTCATCCATTAACAAAGCTTGAAGTCGACAGATAGCTTCTGCATTTTATTTCATAAACTGAATTCTTCAGTTCCGGCGGCGAGTGATCAGATTACCCAATCTCTCCGCTGCGTTGGTGGTAAACACATACACCACAAACGATAACTTTTAATGGTTTAAGCTGCAGAATTCTATGACACGGTAGCATTTAATTATTCAACAGTTCACGTGTATCCAAAGTTATTAAACAATTCGTTTACAACAGGAGAATAGCTAAAAAAATTAAAATTCTCTAGCAAAGAGGAAATGAAGGATTCAGTGCCCCGAAATATCGATACATAGACCAAAGTTTTTCACACAGACTTTGAGGGAATTATTCTAATAATCTGGACCTTGAGTCGGCCACAGAGGTCAATTTTACTCGACCCGCGATGTAACCGATGATCGACAATATTGCCAGCGTAGGCAAGTTTTTTTTTTATTTAATCCGTCCTCCGAGACAGGCAATGGAAATCGACTCCACTTGATACGACACTAAACTGCCAGCACGCAGGTAATTTTTCACGTCAAAATTTGTAATGTTATTTTAAAATTCACACTAAATCCGCCCCTGTCTTTCAATTTCGTTTAGGTATTTGTTTTCCTGACGCGTAATATTTAAATTATTTCATTCTATAAACGAATGTTTGTTACAATGTTATTCTAAAGAATTGATAACTTTGTGGTCTCGACTTCTGGGCTCCGGGAGACGTGCCTTTCGCTATTTTCCAATATAAAATTCCTGGAATCTTAATTGCAAAGATTGAAGTCACACAGTCTTGATTGAGCCAGGTTTAAGCTGGTAAATCTACGATGGGAATTTTCCATTGGTCCATAAGGCTCTGCATTTTTAAATCTGTTAGGGCGTGCATCTGACTTTCGAACCCCACTCCAGTAAGTACACATTGCGCCACAGGAGACGCAGAGAGAATAAGGATTACGTTGATAGCTGCGTACTCGAACTATCGTGCGGGTTAATTTCGGCGTTACCCCTACAAATCCGAAGTGGTTACAAACCGAATTTAATTGAAGCGATTCTCTTAGTAAAAGAGAGATTGGACTCGAGAAATCCTATTTCTTCGGGTCTTTGTCGTGTTATTCGCGGAGGAAAGCCGGTTTGTTTACCGAAAAGCGGTGCTTTGAAAGCTTTGTTATTGTGGAGGCGTTTTTGCTTAAATTACACTTACGCTGGTATTTCCCAGGAAATAAAAATTCTAGAGGGTAGAAACGCAACAATTTTGGTCCCGTTGGAGCAACGTTAAAGGGTCTGTCGAGAACAGAAACTGCCCGCCTCGTAAAGACTTGAACTGGGTGTGTGTATTACATTTTGGAAGCTCCGTGAACCGAATGGGTTAAGTAAACTTAAAGAGCGTTTGAGACTCAAAGTGGTTTTAGTTATTTTTAAAGTTTGTGTATAAACACTTGGATTTTGTTCTTGTGTTTCTTGGTCAACGTTAATAAAAGTGATTGTTTTTTTGAAACCTAAGTTCCCTTGAACATTGGTGGGACGTGAATGAGCTGATGTCAATGGGAATCAGAGACCTGCACATATCACCTGGAAGAAAGATTGCCGTTATAGTAAGAAAGACCTGTTTTGTTTTGTTATCTGAGTTTTAATGATTGTTTCATTTGATAAAAGACTAGGAGAACGTGGAATTTGTGAAATATTCCATACGAAAACCTTGCTTAGGCAAGATTAGTTTCGTATTTTCTCATTGAATTATAATATTTACGAGTAATATTTTTAACTAATTTGTAACAGGAACGTTTCCAGGTAATTTTAGCTGGTGTTTGTTAAATTATTGCAACATAATTAATAATTTTTGACTACTGTTTTTTTTGTTCGTGTTGAGTCTCAATCGTGAAACGTTGAAGCGAGTTTTAATAAAGTTTCCACGAGGTAAGTTACACACAGGGTGAGGTTTCGCAAGAAGCCTATATACAGGGTGTCGGATTCACGAGTAGTCGCGTGACCGACCATCAGAACCCTTCGATCTACGACTGCTGGTGCCCTCTTTTGTAAACATCTATTAGTTTAATAAGAGTTTTGAAAATCGGTGAGCTTCTCTTTGTGCGGCTAGGTAAGTTCATTTGAGAATCCACCCCATCTGCGGCATGAGCTACGGGATTTAACATCTGCCATTGGTCCGGACGGGACTTGTGCATACTTTTGAGCATCTTCCCGTTACAAATTCTCAGCTGACGCGTCATCAAAACGAAACGCAACTATCTATGACGAAAGTCAAGCTAAGAGGGATACAGCAATTGCCTCCGCTCCTAAAATTGTGTTGTAACATGCGTCGGCACAACGGATACCCAGCGTATAGTGATTCACAAGTAAATCAACTCCTTAAAAAGCGGGAAAGTAGCTCGAAAATAAAACGTTGATGTCGGATGATATTTCTGCGTTTCTATAATAGATGTCTAGTTGATCGCACATGTACGCCAAACGAGTAAAAGTAGCGACATCTGTTCGAACATATCCGTATTATCACCTATTAGTTGAAGGTCATCCGTTGGTGCTTGAAACGAACAAAGAGTTGGTTTACTTGTTAATAACTAGACGATGGGCTACCTTCAAACAAAGACGGAAAGTCAGTTTCACACCAGAGCCCTATATACCCGTCGCACCCTAGTGCGCGGTAGAAAATCTCAACGCAAACCACCCCCTTGTGAAATGGAATAAAAAACTCCGATTGTTGTGTGCCTGTTAGATCTCGCGCCACGTCAAGCGGCAGCAGAGCGATAGGCGGCTCTTCAAAAGAAGCCGCTTTGCACGTCGGCTAGCAACAAATATTTCCAACAGCCACACGTACACATAAAAGTAAATGCGACCAGACGAAATTAAAAGAAAACATTTCTCGACAGAAAAATAATCTTTTAAATAAAAATAATTCTATAAATACGTTTTAAGATATAAAGCTTCAACAAAATTTATAAATAAAACGGAAAATATATAATGTTAAAAAATAACATTTAAATGGCCGGTATTATAAACGATAAATAAATCTCTAGCTAACTATTTGTAAAAGAAAATTAGTTGGCTAGTAAATAGTCAATTAAATAAATTGGTATTATAAAGCAAATCTACCAATTAAATAGTTATTCCAAGAGTAAATTATTTAACTAATTATTTGTTAGTCTGTTTCCTGTTTCTCCATAGAAACAAATTAAATTTCATTATTGATTTTCTGTTGAAAAGTTCATTTTCTAATGACATTTATCAATAATTACTACTGTCACAAATTGAAAATCTAATAATTCATGGAAAAAATTATGGAAAAAAAACGTGAAAATGGCAAAAACTACACAGAACAAAACAAAGAAAATTTATTGTGTATTGTGAAAAATTTGTGATAGAAAATAAACAGATCGATGCCGATGGGACCAGTGCAAAGTTAAAGAATGAGGCCTAGAAAGCGATTGCACTGTAGTACAATTCAACTGCCCAAGTAGGCTGTAGATCTGCTGCTCAACTACGACTTTTATATAAAACGGTCAAGAAAAGAACCGAAAAACAAATAGCAAATGAAAAGAAATGTTATTTGTATCTTATTATGTATAGCTGTATTTAAGGTTTAATATAACTTAGAGGTGGAGGTTTATAAAACTGGGAAAGGCACATATAAATGTCAAATAGACCCCATTGGAGAGCAATTTTCAGCATTAAATGCCAACATTCCACAAATTAGCAATGTTTACGATAGTGATGCTCTATTCCGTGAGTAAAACTAAAATATCTTCGATTGGTATTTTACCTATTTGGTGTTCTTATTATAAAACAACTTCTCATCACACAAGAAGCTGAAGTAAAGGGCACAGTAAGCTAGTTTTAGAGGCAGTTTTTTAAATTATCTGCTAAAATTTTAGTTTTAAGGCTCTGAAAAAGAAACTTCGACAAGTTCACTAGAGTCTTTGTTGAACATTCAAAATATTAAAAGAGGGAGAGGTCGAGAATCGGGTAATTTTAAAACCTGGCGTCCTAAACCACAAAAAACAGAAAACATCTAGAAATGATGACGATAAAGAAAATTTAAAATTGGATACTCTAAGACTAAGAAAAGAGAAGGAAGAGCTTAGCCGCGATTTTTAAAGCTAGAGAAAAGGAAATTGGAATTGGAAATTCAAGAAAAATTTCTTAAACTCAATAAAAAATACTAGGTCAGGTGTGGCCAGGGTGCTCAGACTTGCAGTGTCTGCGATCCACCACAAAATATTTAGGCGACAAGCGATCGACTGCCAACTACTAGAGCTGAAGTTCGGTTATAATACGAGCCCTAACAACTAAATATTGGGACAAGCAATTTAAAGATGTTTATGTTACTACATTACAGAATTACTGCGATTAATAAAGTTTACACAACAGAAGTATGAAAGTTTTATTGGTGTGTAACGAATTACAAGTAATGAAAATAAATTATTTATTTCATGAACTGCTGTGATTAGCTAGACAATAAAAGACTCTTAAAATCATTGACAACTATATATTGGGACAAATCAACTTTTTAGATCTTAATAAAATGTTACATTGCCCTTTACCTTAATAACAGCTCGAATTCTTTCTGGTATGGTTTCTGCTAAAGTTCTACAAAACTCAAGTGTAAAACTACTCCATATTTCTTCCAGCCTTTTTTTAATTTTACAACTGTTCTTTGAGGGTTGTGTCTTAATTGTTGTTTCATCTTATGCCAGAATGTTTCAATGATATTCAGATCGGAACTGTTAACAGGTCAAGACAAAACTGTAACACCTTTATCAGAAAACCACTATTCTGTCGATTTGACTGTGTGACAAGTAGCCCCGTCTTGTTGAAAAGTAAAATTTGCACCAGGATGCTGTCTCTCGATGCTTGGAAGAATACTATTTGTTAATATTCTTTGATATTTTTCAGTAATAACAGTACCATCAATAAACTCAAACTTTCCCATATACAGCCCCAGAGCATTACCCCCTTTGGAAATTCCATGGTGCGTTTGATACAATCTTTATAGAAAGCTTCATTCTTGGCCCAAATAACTCGTTTTTGAAAATCCCTCACACGAACGTCAAATTTCGATTCATCACCAAAAATAATTTTTGGCCAGTCTTCTACAGTTCATGATAATTTAGATTTTGTCCAATCAAGTCTATTTCTTTTTGTTTTTGGGTTAAAAGCGGCTTTTCTTTAGCCTATGTGATAATAGAAAAGCACGGCTATTCTGAAAACATACAGAAAACTTACATCAAATCTTATAAAATTTCAATCTGGATTTATGAATCCATTTTCTACAACATTCTCGTGATAATTTTAATCCAGATTCTCCATTCTACTATGCAATAATATCCCGTACGCATTTCGTCTACCCTTCTTACACAGTTTAACAAGAAGCCTCTGGTGTCTTGGTGCAACCAGCCTAGGGTGACCTAAACTTCTACCTTTAACACCAATATTTTCAGTTTCCCGGTAGTGTTTTATAATATTAAACACAATTGATTTGGAAACATTTAGATTTTCGACGATTTCACGAATTGTTTTGCTATTACGATATTGTTTTATAAATTATCTCCGTAAATTTTTGTTTGTTGCTGCACCACGTGCCATTTTTATGGATAAATTGGACAAATAAGTTATAAAAGCAAATTACTAGAGAGGTTAGTGATAACTCAGTTTTTTTTTGAAAACCAACCTCGTTTAAAAAAATTTAGAAGCGTTTAGTTAGCTGTCCCAACAATTAGTTGTCAGTACTTTTTTTAGTTGAAACAAATGATTTTATCTGCGATGCATTCCATTTCCAGAATAATTACATTTGCCATCATTTAGAACTCTAAACAATTTTCACTTTTAAATAACCCAAAAAATCTGAATGGAAATTTAATAAAATATCTTGTTTATACAACATTAAAAGAAAATACTGCTTGTCCCAATATACAGGGTGTTTGGTTCACCGCCGTATATCCGAAAAGGGGTGGTAGAAGACATGATTTGGAACTTATCTAACCTAATATACTATTATACAAAGTGTCACGGTGTTTGAGATATTGTCATTTTTTATAATTTCACCCAATTGGACGTATTTCCCCATTTAAATGTGAACACCGCACTACTAAAAACTTCTAATTTGAAGGTAATGATAATTTTATAATCTTTCATAACTACTGTATCGATTTTAGTCATTTCCATCCACTCCTACAAGTAATTAAACAAATTAGACCCGGAGAAAGTTAAAAAAATTATGACTCTAAAATTTAACTTTTGCTTTATAAGGCTATAAAAGAGAAAAATCCAATGGGTAATTATGTTCAAACATTTTTAAAAACATCTTTGTTCTTTACCCTTTAAAATGACATATCACACTTTAACCACCTGTAGTTTCTTAGGACTAACAGGCGACTTGAATACAAAGGAACCGTTTGGCCACACAAAAGCAAACACTTGATAACACGTTATTAGTTGTAGGTTTGGCTTCATAACCATTGGTGATGTTGATTTTTGCATTTTCAACCGTTAATTTTGTTATTTTTGCGTGTTGCAGGTCCGTATCAGTTTGCATTGAACCCTACGTTTTATTGCAATCGTTGAATTGGACTATTAAAAAGCATTGAAGCCACATTGAATTACACTTGTTTGATTGGACTATGGCCCACAGACATAATAACCCAAGGGCGTCAAATCTGGTGATCGAGCAGGCCATATTATCGGTCCGTTTCGCCCTATCCATCTATTGAGATTATGTTTTGTGTGTTGAGAATCACTTTGAGCATTTTCCACTTAGAGTGCAATTATTATATACAAATTCATACTTTAAGTTCAATTCAACTGCACCAGAATCAAATAATCATCAGGTAGCTCCCAAAGATTCTATCCCAAAGTTTTTAGTATTCAAAACATGACAAAGTATCACATTGTGTTTAATATTAAAAGCTTTTTAAAACAAGAATTATTCTTACAAAGAAAATATTTTGTCTTCTTAAAGGACCTAAATTGCTAATCTGAAAGCATCAATCGGCCAAAAAACCAATTGGCCTAAAAAAGCCAAATGATTAGAAAATTCCAACAGCATTGAAATGTCAGTAGATTCATTTAGCTCAAAAAGCTCAATGGGACTAAAAAAGACAAATGATTCAAAAATTCCAATATAAGCCAAAACACGCTTCTTCTAAAAGAAAAAGTTTTGAAAAAAGATTCATTTAAAACTCGACTGGTGCACAAAAAGCTCAACTAGCCCAAAGCGATCAAACGACGTTAAGGGTTTGATCAGACCGAAAGCTTTAATTTGCTTGTGATAATCGGGCAAGTTTCCGTAATGCAAGTGCGAATTTGTACTGTCTAGCCTATATGTAAGCACGCCGTCACATTGGCCAAATTGGATTGTATATACAACAAAACACTTTGGTATATCTTACAGCTTAACTATCAGAACTAAATTATTTTGATCAGATACCGGTTCTAAAGATTTTACTGATAAATCTGACTCTATAATAACCAGTTCAGTACCTGGGTAGCCCTGTTGCTCATGGATGATCTAGCCGTTTTCACTTTTTGGCAGTTACTCGCCGTTATAAATGATTTTATAAAATTATCTGTTTTTGATATTTTTTATGTAAACTTTTGGTATCAATTGTGAACTGTCAGATATATATAGCACTCAGTGTTTGTTAATCAGAGGATTAAAATTTCTTTCTTGATAAGATCTCTTTAAATTCTTATAATGATGATTAGGTTTGAAAGAGCAAACATCGTTGAAATTAGTAGACATACAATAGATATTAAGCAACTCGTTTAATAGTATCTTATTATAGTAGTAGGAAAAGTGGGTTTGTCGAAACACTTGATTCTTTCACTTTTATAGTTCTTTAAATCAAATTTCCAAAAAACAAAAGTGTACTTTAGAGGTTGACTTATGTTTGTCTCAATGGTATTCGCCTACGCTACGTCCTCCAACGTGCCGGGTTTCGCTCTCCATTGCCCGATTAAAAGGTCTAAAATGCAAACATTCAAAGTTGTCACATTGCACCTCATTAACAATCCTCTCAATGGTTCTTACAATATTTTTCAGCAATCATAACCTCTTTGCCAAAAAGAATTTTAATAAGTATGAGATTTTATCATTTGCCGAAAGAGTTTTCCAATGTACTGCACCATCCTGTCTATATGTGTAACATCACAACAGAGGTTTTATTGAGGGAGATTCTTGATCAATCTATAAGTTTACTAAAGTAAATTATTACCTTCTAGTTTATCTTACAATGTACACTGTACCAATTTGTGACCAAGAGACTTAGGCTATACTAACATTTCTTTACTTTTTGTTCTGTTTTTCTTGTAGAACTCTTGGAGAAAAGCTTAAAGAAAATTTGAATGAGGACTAATTAGAATTTCTAACGTTATCTAACAACCTAAAAGACTGTGTTTCCTTGTTGCATTTATGAATACGTTAAACTGATGACGTAACCTTAAATACATTACCCAAATAAACAAAATCTGGTGAAACCTTGCAATTGGAGTTTTGTTGTGTCTTATTCGGTATAGGATGAATTAAAAGTAAAACATTTTGAGTTTTAACACTGCGAT
>VTPC01075926.1:0-11353 GCA_011009095.1 Ignelater luminosus | reverse complement strand
TATTCTCATCTTCAGCAAAAATAACCAAAAGTTTGTCATCTTAGATGGAAATGCCCATACTTCGACAAGTGTTGTTGAATTTAAGTATAGTTTGAATAGAGTCGGAGCTATTGCACAAGCTTGTCGTAGACCTTTTGTAATTGGAAATTCTTCAGATAGCTTTGTACCTGTCTTGACACTACTTGGTATATTAGTATACAAACTTTTAACAACTTGAATGTATATATCATTTACATCGTTCTCCGACATTGCAAGCCATAGTCTACTGAGGGGGATAGTATCATAGGCTTTTTTAGATCTATGAATATCATATGAGTTTCTAAACTTCTAGCTGTTCTTTTCTCAAGTAGTTGTTTTAGACAGAACAGGTTGTCACCACACGATCTTTTTGCCCTGAAGTCATTTTGCTCCTCATCACCCATTACTTGACCTTCTATTCGTTCTTTAATAATCCTACCGCATAACCTTGAGAGAGAATATGTTACGCTTAATTCTCTATAGTTAGAGCATTTTTTCCTGTCGTCTTTTTTGTGAATATTTGAAACGTATGCTGTTTTCTATTTTTCATTATCATAAGGATTTTTTTTACTTCTGTGGGTGTTATTGAGTTTTCCTCTATAAATGTTATCTCTGAATTGAGTGTTTCATTATCACTTATTGTAAAAGATACAAGGCGATCTTCGGTCAATAGGGTCTGGTAATAATTTCTCCGATTTTCTAGTGGTATTAGGTTGATGTGAACATTCTCTTTATGTTCGTTCTTAAAGATTTTTGAGTTCTCCACGCTTCACTTGCTCTACTGTATCCAATATTCGGATCTATGTGTCTGCATCTATTGTCCCATATTTCATTTTTTACCTTCAGTACAGCTTTTTTAACATCCCTACAGCAATGTGTGTAGTATTTTCGGTTCTCTGTATTTTTTGTCATTGATTATGTTATGTGCCCGTTTTTTCTCTACCATCATTTCTTCAATATCTGCGTTCCACCATTCATTTTTATTCTTTTGTTGTTGTTGTTGTTCTTCTTTTAAGGCTTCTTTTGCAGCTTTTTTTATACATTCTACTATGTTTTGATACGTGTTTACACCAGACGAATAAGCAATATTACTGAGCCTTATATTTAGTTTCGTTTTGTATAGGAATGCTGTCGATTCATCTTTAAGCCCATTTAGATTATATCTAATCTCGAGCTTTTCTCGATAATTTGTGCTTGATTGATTTCCAGAATGTGTTATTAGTGGAAGGAAAGCTTTTCCCTTTACTAAATGATGATCAGTTCCACATTCTGCACCTCTATAAACTCTGACGTCGCGTCGTGTAGCTTCCCAAATGACCCTACAGTGATGTCAATTGCTCTAGATCCTATGTGTCCATTAAAATCTCCTAATAAAATAATCTTCTTTCTGTTGTAGATAGTGTCTAATACGTAATGTAGTTTTTCATCGTGGTCATCTTTAGCAGCAGTCGTTTCGTTGTTGGATGGGGTGTATACTTCTATTATTACTAATTCGTACTCCTTTATTTTGAGTTTGACTTTTATTATTCGTTCGTTTATTGTATCACAGTCTTTAATATTTTTGGTTAATTTTTTTCATAAGTATAGAACGCCTGCTTTCGCTCTGCTGTCTTTATTTACATCACTGTATAAATGTACATATCCATCTATATGTACACTTCCCTTACCTTACGCTTAGTTTCTGTAAGACTCACTATGTCCATTTTGAAACGTTTCACTTTATCTGTAACCTCTTTCTGCTAAGTATGTACACCTTTGATATTCCAGATATCATAATTCATAATCCTTTTTTGTTGGTCAATTCAATTACTTCTAACTGGTTTAATTCTACAAGGTATTTTAGGGTTATTTTTAATTTTTTGCAACAACAAGGGTACTGGCCTTAGTTTAGTGGCGTTCAAAACAATTAATAAAACGAAACCTATGTTAATATCATACATTAAATGTAGTGCAGCAAATAAAAACGCTTACAATAAATGTTGAAAATGACCACCATTTACATGGATACAAAGATTAATGTGTCGTAGAAAATTAATTTTTACCTGTGAATTTATTCAGAGTTACACGCCGAAAAAGAGCCATAAAGGTGTTGCTAAAGACAGTGAAGAATCATTTAAAGAACTTTCCGCAAATAGTTTTTGCAGAAGAAGAGATTAAATTGTGTGACTGGAATTGGGTAATTAATTCATTTGACAGTACACCTAGTGGACTATCGCTGCAAGAAGAACATCCAATAGATCTTTCTTCAAGCAGTTCAGAAGAGTCACATTTTGCTGTTAAGTGTTTAACAAATTTCTGGACTAAACTGTCTTGCAATTATTCTGTTATTAAAGAAAAAGCGCTTCGGATATTATTGCCTTTTTGCCTCTTCTTAGCTGTGCGAAATTGGTTTTTCTGCTCTAACTGCTTTAAGATTTAAATATAGAAACAAACTTCAAATAGAAATGGAACTCGGAGTATCTCGAATAGAAAACCAAACCTGGACAGGCTGTCTACTTCAAAGCAGGCACATATTAGTCATTAGATCTATGCCCTAGAAATGTTCTACTTATTTTAATGTTTTAGTTGTGATTATATTTGAAATTAATAAAAAAATATTATTTATTTGTTTAGTTCATTTATTTGACGCCCGTCCCCCTTTCAAGCTACGGCATCTTGTTCAAACATGATGTATTTACTTACACAGTTCATTTTAATCCGTATTTGTTTATCTTTCCAGGTACCTTCCATTTTTGACGTTAAACAACTCGATTTGTTATCAGAATATGTAAAATTTAAAATTTCTTATTAACACCGTGCGAAGCGCTATTTAGTGGCCGTAGTTTAAATATTTTTTGAACAAAACATATCCGGACCTAGAGGAAAATTCAGTAAGTAATTTTTAAATATTTACGGTGACTGGTTAGAAGGAACATTGGTGTTCACTTTAAATACTAGTGGAAGTGGAGGAAGACTAATTAAGAACTTAAATGAGTGCAGTGAAAGAAACATTAAAGTGCTAAACCTCTGCTCCTCCTATTCATGGAGTCTAATAGATGCGACCGCTTCTTCGACAACACTAGAAGGAATCAATACAGGCTTCGATCCTGACAGCACTTTAATACTTATCACTCAAACTAAGCTCTCAAGATATTAGTATCAAGTCACACGAAACGCATGCAAAAACATAGGACACAATATTTTTCCCAGCTACAAACAAGTACAACATTAAAAAAAAATGTTGTCCTGGCAGTGTGACAGTAACAGAAACATCAGCAACAGCCAATCTGCAAAGTGTGCTTAATCACACTGCAGAGCGAATATGGTACTTCAAACAATCAACAATGAAGATTAAATTAAAGTAAGAAACTGGGATCTCGTGTTGCAAACGAAATGAGGTTTTGGCGGAGCCCCCGGACAAAGTAGTTTCATGCAATGCTTTTCTGATAAAGATTAACATGTATCTCAGATAAAAATCTATTCATGTCGTCTATTGTACCACTACATATGACCAACGGTGATCAAAGCACACTAATTTGGAAAAATCATAAACCTTCTTCTACACGTTACTGCAGGCCTTTGAAGTTTGAATGCGCCAAAGAAACATAGGATTTGAGTAGAGGAGAAAAAACGGATCAACGATGAAATAGAAAAATTGCGAGATACTGAGGTTTCCTTTGGCGAGTATACAATCAGAGTGAGACATGAATTTTATTTCACGGTGATTGGTGGTAAAATGGCACAGATTATAACAAATACAACATCAACCAGCAACTATGTTGTATGCAGATCTCGCCCCACTCAAATGAATGACTTCTTCCGATTTCATTCTGCATCATTTAATGTAGAAACTCTTCTACCGGGACTGTTGCCACTTCATGCACGCATTGAGTTTATAAAAGTACTGAAGTGTTAACAAGTTGTTATAATTGTTGTGAAACCGTAAACAACCGATTAACTAATGTGAGATGATATTTGGCTCAGACTTAACCACTAAGAGAGATCTGTACAATGTTGACAAGATTTATATAAATACAAGTCATGCAAAGAGCGGAGTTCGTAGAAAAAAACACAATAATAATTTTCTGAAAATTTCTAAAGCAAGTTTTGTGTTATATGCTCTGGGAATAAAAAAGTAAACAAATTTCTTAAACCTTCTAAAAAAATCTACAATGTGTATAAAAGTTTAAAATATTTTTAAAAAAATATAGATACGTTTGAAAGAGATCAAAAGCAAGACCATTTTTCTCTTAAGGTTTGGACTGACGTCACATTTCTAGAAGTAAATCTTCAAATTTCTAATTTTTAGAAAGTCACTCTACAAGTTCATGAAGTATATATTACATTTAGGTTCCAATCGTCACTTCAAAGCCTGAAGAACTAATGAGTCTACTAAATCGGTTAAAGACGAAACGAAAACTTGAATTCAAGAAGAATTCATTGAGAAAATGGGGTTACAAGTAAATACCAACAGTGGTGATGCCTCAAAGCAATTTTTCGGGAGTCCTTCACTCACTGCTCAAATCACTGGTACAAATTAAACACTGCAGTGCTAACATCGATTCGTCGAAATTTGGAGTTTACGCAGCGAACATGGCAAACCCAGCTGTTTCATTATATCCTGGCATAATATGCCATCAACTATTCCCAAAGTTTTGATATATGGTGCAGAAATAATAAAATGTGCGTCATTACCGGTCGGTTTCCTTTCTGAGGAAGCCCAAGCATGTCAAAATAAAGACTATCAACGATTTAGGATGGACCATTCAAGAAAACCTTCTTTAATGTGCTTTTCGTGTTATCAGACCCTTTCACTACTCATCTACGTACGGATTTTCCAAAACCAAATCTTTGCCTCAGTCAGAAACGATTAATTTATTGGTTTCATATTTAAAATTTTTTATATTTGTATTAAGACATTAACTGCCAAAGTTGCTTTTCATATGTACCTGTACATAGAAGGTCATTGTTCCGTTTTTATGATTTTTCGTATTGTACTGCGATAGGACGGCAAGATAGTTTCTAATTTTATGTAGTAAAATCACGGACTCTTTTTTGAGTTTTTCATATATAGTGTTTTGTAAACAATAAATATATTATGTACATATATTTTTAAAATTCTATTTATATTTTTTAATATAATATAATATTTGAGTTATAATTTTGTTAATTATTTAATCTTTTTGACCTGTTGTCGACCTTTAGAAGTGGTCAAATCGTCTTGGGACTAGTCTCATTTGATTCAGTGCTAACAATTACATAGATATGGTTAACAAATTTTTTTGTTCAACAACACCCATGGTTCTTCAGGATTTTTTGCCTAAATCTACTGTTTGGCCCCACTGTACAGCACGTCTCCGGGTGGTTGAGCTCCACAGTTTGAAAACCGCTGTCCTAAAGTGTAAATTTTCTTATCATCATTTGTGAAGTGCTTATCTATACTCAATTGTTACCCGTATTACACTTTGAATAACCAAATCAAATATTCTTTATAGACTCCTCAAAAACGAGCCTTAAAGCAGTTCTGGAAATAAAAAGCCCTTTATTTTTTCTGTTCATGCTGTTCACATGAAGGAGTCTTGGTAAGCATGAAGTTAGTACTGGATGTAACACAGTGCTAGAGACTTCAATGGCAAATTCTTGCGGATTTAAAAGTTGTAGCCCTACTACTGAATTTACAGTTGGTACACAGAATTTTACCGTTTTCTGTGTGAGTGAGACAGAGAAACCATTATATTAACAAACAATTGCCAGAAAGAAATACCCTTACTCCTAAAATTAAGTATGTCCTTTGTGACTCTCTTGTTAACTCAGAAAGAACTTTGCTGTCACCTCTTCCCATGAAGTTAGGATTGATGAAAAACTTTGTAAAGGCGATGAACAAAGATGGTGAAGATTTCCTTTATTTAAAAAATAAATTTTTCCAATAAGCGAAGCTAAAATAAAAGATTGAATTTTTGTGGAACCCCAAATCACCGAATTAATGAAAGATGCCAGTTTCCGTAATAGCTTAGACGAAAGAGAAGCACCTGCTTGGTAGTCCTTCAAAACTGTGATGACAAACCTTCTTAGAAATACAAAAGTGAAATAGCTTTAGGAAGATTTGGAAGCAAATATGTCCCTGAAGATTCGTTTCCTCCATTCACATCTGGATTTTTTTCTAAACAATCTTGGTGATGTGTACGATGAATATGGTGAGGGATTTCACCAAGATTTCGCTCCAACTGAATCGCGCTAGAAAATGGAGCAGAAACAAAATTTAAAATTTCTGAAATCTCGAACGCGTTTTACTCAAGAACCTTACGTGCTGGGAAAATCAGGAGAGCAGATTCGGAATCAGCATGAGACATTCTATACAAATCACCTTCTTTCGTCTATGTAACATTCGGAATGTTCAATCTTGTATATCAGTGTAATTTGTCATATACAGAATGTTATAGAAAATCGCATTACTTTTGTTATTTGTAAATGATTTTGCCTTTTCGGAAACGTAGTATGAATTTATTTTTGATGCTTTACAACATACGTGAAGATTATCACAATCGAAGAGGAAAACTTTAGTGATGTTCTCTGTTAGATAATAATTTTTCACGTTAACATGATAATGGGCTCCATCATTTTGATACCACATTATCTGCCAATATGTTGAGTAAAGTCCTTTATAATTAAGTAGGCAAAACACCTTCAAAGAAATCTATATACATTTTCTCATTCAGATTACCTTCAAGAAAATGTAGCCCAATTATGGTATCCCCAAGTGTTCCACACGAAACATTAATTGAAAAAATGTGCCGAAAGTGACTTTTTCTAATCCAGTGATGATTGTCTTTGAAATAATAATGTCAGTTATGTCTGTGAACGTTCTCATTATTACTAAATCTAGCTTCACCTTAAAAAAGCACAAGCTTTAAAAAGTTCTGATTTCTTGTTAATTCTTTTCTAATAAATTGACAAAACCGTATAGATTGAACGTAATATTCCTCGGTTACTTGCTGAACTAACCTACTCTAATACGAATGAGAAACACTTTAATGCTGCACTGATGTAAAAGTACCTGAGGTAATAGGGATGAAATGCATTTGCTTTCAAAATGTTGCGAACTGAACTCTTACCATACCTGCAATAGCTGTTTGGCTTGTGTGAAGATTCGCAGTACTTTGTGCCAATACAGAGAAGTCTTCACAGCCTCACGGCTAAATCATATTTTTTTTGATTTCCCCCAAAATAATAAGTATGTTTGTTTTTCTCTTCCTTAGAAAACATTATTGTCGCCGATTGCAACAATATTTTGTCAGTTAGTCAAAATAAGGTTTCTAGACAACACGGCATCTGGGATTTGTTAGGGGGTGCTAGGGGATGACTGCGTCAAACGTCCTCAGTCCTACGAGTCTGGGAACTGGGATGGGCAGAGCAAAATGTGTTAGTCCAGAGAATAGAGGAACCTTTGGTTGCAAACGGTTATGTAGTTCTAATTTTTGGATATATTATATATATATATATTGGTGCCCTAGTGGAAAAACCCAAGTTTTAAACCTCGTCTCCGCTGTACGGACGCCGTGGTGCCCCAAAAACCATCAAAATTCTAAAGTGTTTTCAGTTTCTCATAATATCTTTTTACCAGTGCATTACAAAGAAAAACATGTTTTCGTAAAGCCATCTATAGAAGTATGATGTGTTGTCTATAAGTATGGCGCGGGACAAAGAACTCGCAATGTATAAAAAGTGCTGTAATTTATATATTATATAAAGAGTGGCCATTTTTGAGTGTTACCTTTACATTTGTAATAAAACACAGAATTGACTTAGATTGTTAAAATATTTTTATTGATAATGGAATTATGAATGTCCCGGTTGAGTAGTGTGTAATATTACTTGACAAGTGACATTTTATGAGTGCGCGGCAGGACAGCATTTTTTTACCAAAATTTTCGATAATTGGAAGGAATGAACATCCAGACTATGTGGTTTCAACAAGACGGTGCCAGATCACACACAGCCAACGCCACAATCGATAATTTCTCAAAGAGGTTTTGTCAATTGCCCGCCAGATATTGTGATTTAACACCAACGGATTTCTTTCTGTGTGGTTATTTGAAAGAGAATGCATACGCCAACGATCCGCAAACAATCAACACTCTTAAAGAGAATATCATCAAAGCCATTTAGGAAGTTGCTCCACAACTATGCCAGGATGTTATCGAAAATTTTGGTTAAAGAATGCTGTCCTACCGCGCAGTCAGAGGCGGTCACTTGTCAGATATCATTGCAAATTACTGAACATTTATACTTCCATTATCAATAAAAAATATTTTAACAATTTAAGTAATTCTGTGTTTCATTAAACATGCGAAAGCAACACTCAAAAATGGACACCCTTTGTTTACTTGCAGAGTATGTCAAAATACCTATGTAATGTATGCAAATTTATCGACTAAAAAACATTGATTACTTACCTAAACAACATTGGGAAACAAAATTAAATATTTTTTTTTATTGCTAAAAGTATGTCAATGATTTTAGGGTAGTTTGAGGATGCTGAATTATGTGGCTTAGCAATCATAGCCAATCTTGCAAAACTGATGGCATATTTGGAATCCCTGACACAAAGTCTCCCTAAAATCAGTTTAATGTAACTGGCAATAAAATCATAGTGTAATTACCAGATGTTAGTGAATTATCTTTTACTAATGTAATAATCCACTCCGTCACTGAAGACTTATGTAGTAAACACTGACATAACAAAACAACTATTTAGGGCCCTTCAGCGGGTGTTCATGGAGGGAGACTTCTCAGGCTGCAAACTGTTAGATTGTTCGATGTAATAGTTTTCGAAGTAATATGAGATTAGATGTAATTAGGTGGCTTTGTATGATGTATTAAAAAAAAGTTTTTATTAGAGCTGTTGAACTTAATTGTGTGTCTTTATTTTATATAAATAATAAAAATAAACTATTAAATGTTAAAAGGTTATGGGCGCAGAAATATAAAAATAAAGTCAGGTAAATATATATGCAAGAAAATATGAAAATACTATGAATTACAAGTTGCACTAAAAAGGTTATATTTTTAGAGAAAAACAAAATGCCGTCGTCGAATGAATTAAATGTATTGCCACAATTAAAAGATGGAACAAATTTTACGAATTGGAAATTTAGAGTAAAACTATTACTGGAAGAAAACAGTGTAGAAGTAGTATTAGAATCAGAAGTTACAGAAGCAAATAAAAAGTCAGATATAAAAGCTAGGGCCATCATTGTGCAATGCCTGTCCGATAAATATTTAGCATATGTTAAAAAAGCAAAGACTGCGAAAGAAATGATAAAATGTCTAGAAAATGTATTCGAAAGAAAAAGTACATTCAACAAATTGTATTTACGAAGACAGTCATTAACATTAAAGTGTAAAAATAACGATAAAATTCAAGATCATTTTTTAAAATTTGATACATATATAAATAATATTGAATCAACTGGTACGATAATGGAAGAGACTGACAAAGTATGTCAGCTTCTACTTACGATACCAGAATGTTATGAAAACGTTGTAACAACCATTGAGACAATGAGTGCAGAGAAAGACATCACTCTGGATTTTGTAAAGTCATGTCTCCTTGATGCTGAGATTAAACAAAAAGATAAAGGAAATAAAACAGTAGAAGAAACAGCATTCAGTGCACCAAAGCATATAGAATGCTACAAATGTCATAAAAGGGGACATAAAGCATCAGGATGCCGCAACAAAAAACATAACTCTTATGGAAGAGGACGAGGGTATTATCGAAATACACAAGAAACACATATAACCCAAGGTGAAAAATTCAACTTTTTAGCAGTGAATGAAGAACAAATGTGTAATAATGTCGAAATAAAAGAGAATTATATAGAATTTATAGTAGATTCAGGTGCAACAGAAAATTTAATAAAAGAAGAAATGGAAAGATTTATGCATACAGTGACAGAATTAGAAAACAAAATAAAAATCAAAATTGCTAATGGACAAATCCTACAAGCAAATAAAAAAGGTATACTTATAATATATAGTGGAGGAAGAAAAATAAATATAGAAGCATTAATAGTTCCTGAAGTATATCATAATATATTATCAGTGAAGGAATTAGTTAAAGGAAATTATACAATAATATTTGATAAGTATAGGGCAAGAATTATAAAAGGTAATCAAACATGGGAGTGTAAGCAAAGGAATGGATTATTTACATTTCAAGGAAATATATCATTTGAAGAAGCACATTCAAATATTTGTAGCAATAGTGATATATGGTACCAACGTTTAGGACATCTAAACAGAAAGGGATTACAAATAATGAAGCTGCCAGCATCCAAAGGATTTTATTTGCGATTCATCAAATCTTACATCTCTTGATATCATAATTTCATTAGTTGCTGGATTCCATACTCTATATCCTTTCTTTCCATATCCAATCCATCTTAGTACTCTTTTTGCTTCTATCCATGCACTCTTCTTTGGTTTATCCAAGAACTAGCTTAAATAACTTGTGGCATATGTTATGTCTGGTCTTGATACAGTACTCACAAACATTAAACTTCCAATTAATTCTCTGTACGGTACTTCAATATCTTCTTCTTTCATATCTATTTGGAAACCTTTAATCATTGGTGATTTTGCTCCTTTACATTCTTTCTTATTAAATTTTTCTAACATCTTCTCTATGTGTCTTTTCTGCGTTATTTTTAAATTATCTTCTTTTCTTTCTATTTCCATTCCAAGAAAGTTATTCACTTCTCCTAAGTCTTTAGCTTTGAATTTCTTTTTCAGATTATTTATTAATTTGTTGATCCCATTTTCTTCTCCTGTTATCAATATATCGTCTACAAATATAACTAAGCATACTTGTTTTCCGATGTATAAACAAAAATCATTTTTTGATCTTTTTAATCCATTTTCACCTGCAAACTGGTTGAAAGTCTCGTTCCAACACTTTGGACTTATTTTTAATCCATACAACCTTCTATTCATCTTTAGTACTTTACCTTTTTCTTCTTCTAAACCTTATTTATTATTATTTTCAGATATACTTCACTATCAAGTTTACTATTTAGAAATGCAGTTGGTATATCTAATTATTTTATACTCCATCCATTCTGTACTGCTTTCGCAAGTAAAAATCTTATGGTTGTTAATCTGGCTACTGGTGAGTAAACATTACTGAAATTATTATTTTCTTGGAAACCTCTAGCAACTATACGAGCTTTTTTAGTTCCGTCTTCCTTTGTCTTAAAAATCCACTTTGCATCTATTGCTTTCTTTCCTTCTGGGAGATTAGTTACTGCCCACGTGCTCATTTTCATATGAGCTTTTAATTCAGTTTCAATTTTTT
>VTPC01075834.1:0-10121 GCA_011009095.1 Ignelater luminosus | reverse complement strand
AGCCTTCAACGGAGAGTGTGTGAAAAAATAGATTAAGTTTTTACCTAAAAATGCGTTTATCTTTTGTTTTTACCAGAGTGAAAGGAGGTAAACACTTGTAGGAAGGCATGATATTTGAAAAGTCTTTGTCAGATTGTGACTTTTGGTATCAAAAATTTTGAGTCTTTATAATTGCAATCTTGTCCCTCAAGAATAAATTTAGGAACTGTTCGTTTTCGAAACTGATTACAGTCAGATCGTGTGATAAATTGACCATTCTTTAGTTTTTATTTCTTGTTCTAGATACTATTTTCGCTTTTGGGTTGTAAACATTAATCAAATGCTACTGTAAACGAATTTTTCATTATCTCTTTTAAAGGATATTTAACCACATATTTGACAGACTGTTATGTGTGTTTTTAAGTTCCTGCCGTAGTTTACAATACTTCGTTTTTTAATAATTTTAAATCTAGTTTAAGCCTACTCTTAATGCGTGAGCATTCCCCTTAAATCAACAGTTTTATTTTAGTATAGATTAATTATTTAGACTATGTAACGTTTACTTTTTGTTTCCGTTACATGTGTGATATTTATTTAATTACTGCTGTCGGTGTGATCTTGTATTTTTTGGTAGTCTTCCTTTGTTGAAGAGGTTTTTTGCTACTTGTAGTGAGTTCACACTGATTTCTAAATTTCTAAATTTTGAAATCAATTAGGGTTGACGAACTCTTCGATTTTTATTTATTTAAGCAAGTGGAACACAGAATATATTTGTTTTCAAGGTTAAGTTAATTTTCTTATTCCTGGATTTTGGATCTCGTTAGTATTTCTGTTTGATTCGGGTTTAATTTTTTGATCTGGTTAGCAATTTGGATAGTGTTATGTCATCTTAGTAGGATTTATAATTTCTAAATTCGATTTCTTTGTGATTTTTGATAAGTTAAGTTCTTTACGTGTGGAATAAATAGGTGACAAGGTCTTGTGATTGATGTTAGATACCATTATCTTCCTATTCTTTTTTTGCTAACTGGTTTGTGGATTGAATTCTAACAGAGATTTCCTTTTTTATTCTTAAATAAGCGTTTCAAATTTTTTCTGCCGGTTTTACGGTGTGATGCTCTGATTGGTTGAGCGACTTGTCGAGTAGGTGCGGTGATAGTTCTTTCCGACAGGGAGGGGAGCAGACCGTTTCTTCCCGGTGAACTTGTCGAGCCTTTGTATTTATTGTGAGGAGCGAAGTTTCTGTTTGTGTGCGAAGCCCTACAGATTGAAGTAAGTTTTTCCTTTTCCCTGATTTGTATTTTCAACTTTGGTTTTGATAAGGTTTCTTTGTATTTAGCTTCTTGGAAACGGGGATTAAGAAACCGTCTTCATAGCGTTTATTGAAGTTCGTGCAATTACAGAGCTGCCTGTAATTTATTATTAATACAAAACCTCGCAACAATTGTATCATCAATGGGGTCTATTTGATATTGACAGGTAGTACAGAAAACAGTCTATAGAAGCCTGAAGATGCATCCGGTTAGAGATTCTAGATACCTACATCTGCGCCCAGAGTTGCCTTATAATTTTTTAATTCACGGATATGAAAATGATATGCTTAGTTCACATATGAGTACAAATTCACCTTCTGTTAAAGAAAGAAAGTCAATCTATTTAAAATATATGAAATTTTTTATGGATTACAATCACATAAATTTCTTATTGTTATCTTTGGAATTATTATTTTTGCTGATTGTTAATTATCTTTTTGCTTTTTTATAACTTTTGTTGTTGGATTTAAAAGTGTGCTACCGTAAACTAGATTTGTTACAGCTGGTCCCGCTTCAGCGTACAGATCTTCATAACAGTGGGGAAGTCGTGGTAAGTTTTCTTTACTTCTCAATTCCCGATTCCGATTGTATTTGTTGTTTATGATTCAACTTATTATTTGCTTAATCTTTATTTTGCTCTTATATGACGGTACCGGCGTACCTTAACTGATGTATTTGAACTTTTTGTGTTTCTTTGATAAAAACACTGACACCCTATTATTTGTGAGATTTCTTTGTTTTTTTCTTAATATATTCACCAACTATTCTTCTGGTGTTTTATTGTATGTATAATTTCCTTATCTTTGCTCAAGGCCACCCACTGAATTTAACGGGCTTAAGACCAAAACGTCTTAGTTAACTAGAGTTCATTATCTTGTACCGCAAGATTACGTTACAACTACGTTGAGAAATTATAGAGTCAAAAGCAAAATCTTTTAAAAAAGTTATAAAGGAAGACGCATATAGAGTTTTCTCATAAAGCACAATTGCTAAGTTTACTCATACAGTTTCAGACAATTTCATTGAATGTCAGAAAATAAATTTCAATCGCAATCTAAAAGATTTTCTGTTTATTAATAAACATAAAACAATCATTGTTAAAACAAATTTTTATATTTATAATTTTACTTATTTCAACATCCTGATTACGACTTGAAGCCGCCGCTTGCGTTAGTCGGGACAATAAAATATTTTCTATACATCATTGTATAATTACAAATGCAAATACAATATATTATCAAACTAACTTCATTATCGCATTATAGTTAGTTTGTGTTTACTCGTACTGGAGTTACTTTCCCGTGTATAAAATCAGTCAAGTTAGCAGCTCTGGCCTCCATGTTTCATTACTAAAATCTATCAAATATTTTAAAAACTTGAAGATATCTGATCAAGCAAGAAAACCCAGTTCCTCTTTTAAAATATTCCTGCTTTAACATTTTTAATCTTACATCAGCGCTTTCTAAGCATTTTTGGAAAATTCAGCTAATGCATCCTTTGTCTATCTATATGGTTTCCCGCCTCGTTACCTGCCGCGACTTGTCACTTTGAGAAGACTAAAGTGACAAATATAAAAATGATCTGTGTAGTGTAGAAAATATCTTTCCTTGGTTTTATCAATTGCAAATGCCCTTTAGTGGATTACCTGTAGTTTGCAATCTCGAAAAAGCTTCAACGCGTCCAATACAAAATTCAAAAAGAAATTGAGACAACTTAAAATAAAGAAAGATGTCAACGGAAGTTAATTTACCATTGAACTTAAATGAACTTAAACATAGAGAAGTCCTTCAGAATATAATTTCCATCAGAATTACTGAGAAGATTTTTCGAATTGAAAAATGTCAATGCGGAAAGTTATAACCGTAACCGACATTCAATAACAGACGTCAATAAAATTCATGATATATTTTCTGCGCGGAACTTTTTAAAATTAAAGAACAAATTACAATTCTGTAGTTTTATAGATTCACTTGATTAAATTCCAAATTAAATTCTGTAAACAAGATTTTACTCTACGCCCAACGCGCAATTATCTTTAAAACACCAACGTCCTTGAAAGAAGTGTGAGAAAATTCAATAGGACTACGGTGAAAAATAGTGCATAACAAATCCCCGACAATTATTGCTTTCACGCAAAGTTAGAAGCAACCCTTGTACTTGATTGAAAAAGTTTGAAAAATTGCGTTGCTCTACCTTTCGAATATATGAAAACTGTTTCCATTAAAAAAAGGCAAAGTTTTAAGTGCAATTACATTATTTCGTTTAGCTTGGATAATAATTAATATGCTAGTAGCTAAAAATTTTAAAAACAGGAAATGAGGTTTTAAAATTACATCGTTAATGAAACAACAATACTGAAGTAGGATCTTGGTTGTATTTAAGAAAAGTAAGGTACTAGTTTGAGAGCTATTTGTTTTTCAAATTGCTTTCGGAATTTACATAATCATTTATGCAAATACAATAAAAGCAAAATGTGGTTCAGGGATTTTAGAATCGAAAGTTGAACCTTAAATATTTACTATTGACTAAATAAATAAACAGGATCATTGCTTTGACCTACTTGTAAATAGAAGACACTATAGTGCTACTACAATGTAAATTTTAAATGTTATTTTGAATCTTTCCAAACCAATTTCGATAAAAAGTTTATTTTAGAGAAAGCAAGAAGTGAAAGCACATAAATGTGTACTACACTAAATTTATTTTTAGAAGCTTCACTTTGTGGAATGTTAGGATACCTAATTAGTATAATGAAACATCCTTTGAGCTGGGACAAAAGCACTGGAAGCTCAATCTACATAAACAAACAAAACGTACTTGTGAAATTCACTTAACCTTTATATTTATAAATTTTGATATGTGAAAAATCATAATTCAGCAACCTCACACTAACTAGCAACAATAATTTCAAGGTATTGTTCTAACTGTTACATTGTTTTTGGGGAATAATTAGGTTCCACACATAAGGGAGTTTAATGAGCAGCTAATTTTCAAAATTGTATATACCTACTCGAGAAAATGAAATGGAATGAAATTTGATAAACTTTATTAATATGAAATATGTACAGGCATCTAAAATCAAGTTAATAAAGCGGTAACAAAAATTAAAAATGATCAAAGAGACTTTTATGCTCAGTTTTGTCTCACCTGAGCCAAATGCTCAATACCATTATTGTAAATATTTTGATGGTTAGACCTAAAAGGATAAAACATTCAATTTAATCAAATTTCAAAAGTTCTGTTCTTTTAGAAAATGTTACAAAAGTCAGAAGATTGAGCAAAGCTTAACATATAGAGGGTGCGCCAATTATCTTCCAGTTTAATCATTTTTTTATATCCTCAGCTTGTAGACGTAAATGGGTTGATATTTTTATTTTACTTTCTAATGTAACCTTTTGGTTATGGTAAACCAGCGATCTTATTACCACTACTAAACTAGAACAATGCATGTTAAACTTTACATTACATAGCGTGCGGTTTTAAATTTTGTAAAAAGAAAACCAGAACAAGTTTGGCTGTAAAAGGGTAGCAGCACTTATTTTAATAATAGTCACGTATATTCATAGCGAGCTTTTCAGACTGTTATAGGTAACACTAAAATACTTCCCAAGCTAAGCTCTAGTTGGAAGCTTTGGGTATGTGTTAGGGATGGAAGAAAAAAATGACAGTTACATATATTGTGTCTTAGCTCTCTCAATAATTTTTTTGTTTTTGTTTTTTTTTCTTATAGATAAATATATTCGGATGCTTTATTTTCGGAATATGGCCTGTTCGGTTTAGAATTCTTCTTCTTCTGATCTTCTTTTTATCTGATCAGTAACGTTCGGTTTTGAAGCGGCAGTAGTATTAGTGAGCTAGCACTGCTATCACAATTTAGAAAAGCAGAGTGCTGAGATTACATAATCTCAGTATATAGCCATCTTTGAGTTTTTTATTAAAAAACTCCTATGGTCACCTGACACACGTACCATAACTAAACTTAGTTTCCTGCAAAAACTTGCCAAGTGACAAAGAAGGTTCCTTCTCTGTTCAAGCTCTTAGAACTTGTTTGATGATACCTGTAATTTGAGATTTTCTGCCAGCTTTGAGCACACTGCATTTATAAAATTAGATGACGAAAGAGGAAAATCTAAAAGTAATAATACCCACTACTGTTGGTCTTAAGTCCCGAAAAGACATTAATCTATTGAGACTGTATAGTAATGTAATCAAATAGTAAATGACCTAATTCGGAATTATTGTTTTCATTTCAGGAACTTCAACTTATTTATGCGAGTCGCAAACTTGAAAGTATAATGCTTGTCAGTATCCGTTCATACATCATGCCGTATCAAAATTTATTCGAGAACGCCGTCACCTTAGCTAACCTAACCTCAAGTCATCCTAAAAGCCCAATGCGGACATGCAAAGATTTGGTCTGTGGACTACTTAACTGGTGAGCAATCTGGGATTCATTTTGTTACAAAAGATACACGACCTCTGATTAAATGGGAATAATCTACGAATATAGAGCTTTCAACCGGCCAAAATGGTAGAGGAAGGTGTTTACTCAAAGATTTTCAATAACAGCGGTTTTTCATCATACTTTTAAATATCAGGAAGCAAACTAAAATCTAGAGACAATTTCACTCCTTTATTTTGGTTTATGTGTAAATCCATACGTGTTTACTACAGTTCTTCAAGATAAACATGACTAGTGATTTAAGATACATTCGGTTTTCTGTTTAGGAGCTGGAGCTTTGCGAGTGGAGCTTTGCAAGTGGAGCTAATAATCACTCGATACAGAAAGTAAACGAAGATTCTCAGAATAAAAAAGCGAAACGGTGCATCATCTGGAGTCGTAGAATATAAACAATTACAGTAAAATTAACCTCAACAATAATCTTAATCAATTTTAGTTTCAGTTAGACTGCTGTGTTACAAAACTAAAGTAGGTGTATTTGTTTAATTAGCACAGTTGTAACAATTGAGAATTGAGGTTATAATACATACTTTGCTTTTTGTTTTTTCTGGACAAGTTGCCAAATTAAAGTAAAATTTGTCCGCATATTAACTGATACGCATTTGTCTACAAACTTATTACTCAAATAAATTCGGATGTATGGAATTTTCAAAATTATTGTAAAGAAATTAAACAACATTAAAAAAAAGTGAAAGAGAAAGTGTGTTGAACGTTTGCAAACTTGGCAACTCCGCTTGTGCCTCCATAAACTCATAACGCACAACCTTTTCAGTCGGTGGATTAAGAGTTTGTACCTTTCACTCACACTGTAAAAAACGAACCTTGCAATAGCGTACTCTGTTAACTCGATCGCAAAAAAACGAATGGCTTTTACAACAAGCGAAGCACTCAGAGTTTTAAGAACAACATAAACGAACTTGCCTTTAGTAAAATTCTGCAGATCGCGCCATGCGTATTATTTTGAAATGTAATAAACTAACACTCATTAAAGATATGTTATCGACACTGCATTGTAAGCCTCTTTGTGTGTTTTGAATAGTATAAAACTGTAGAGCTGTTTACAGAATTAATTCCTTAAAACATGATTTTAATGAAAGGATTAATCAAATACACAATACATATTGAGCATGGATCATTCAAAATAGTTTTCTTAACTAATACAAGTTCGATTTTGTGTATTTATTCAGTTAGCTATTCTAACTAGAAAGATAAATTGGAATATACTGTAGTTTTTATACTTGATACATTCAATTTGAATTCATTGTAGTTGGAGTAAGACTTTGTACATGTTACAACAAGCTCTGCTTACAATTTTGCCTAAAGATATTTTAATATAATAACTACGTAACCTCAACTACTGTAGTTTTAGTTATATCAGAAACAGAACGTTTAACATGTATAAATTTCGGTAAATGTTCTGCAAATTCTCATTTAACTTTTTTTAAGTTTTAGGGAATTTTCTCAATATCATTAAACATAATTGTATGGGTTTATAGTCTGCAAAGGTCAGAAAATTGTCGTACACAACAATACAGTACGAGTATACCTAATAGAAATTTTAATTGTAAAGGTAGCAAAGCATACGTAAAGAGTATTAAAATTGCATTTAGCTGAATAACAACAACTATAATTCGATTTTTACCTTTTTGGGATGGCGTCATATCTGGTAACCTTAGGTATGTTTTAGACTAGATCAGAAACAAACCAAGATTCTCCAAAAGTAAGTAATAGATCAAGTTTGTTGATAATTTAAGTTGACCAAAACATTGCTACAGATCTACTTATTTTTCTAAAAAAATTGGACAACCAAGTAATCTATGTACAAATTGTATAAGAACGATAAAAGTCAATTTCGGCGGATAATTTTGTTTTTAACACTTCTTCGCGTCAAGACATTATGAGAGCAAAAAGTGCGTAATTTGTAAAGCATGAGTATATGGGGCACCACAAGAAGAAGACTGAAGCTAGAAAAAGATTAAGATGATAAAATTTTCTGTATGGATTTACAGTATGTTTTACTAACTTCCAAGTCAAACGATTTGTCATTATAAGTATTTTAAAACCAACTTTGCTATTTTTGATTTTTATGACTTGAATAAGCTAGTGGAAAGACACCTGATAATTATATGTCTATATCTGCACATTTTTAAAAGAGAATGTAATGAATAATTTAACTTTTTTGTAAAGTATAGTTACATATTGTAACAGTAATGGCTATGGTTTGCAAGATCTATTGTCCTATTAACACGTGCACATTTCGAATAAAGCTGTTATTAATTCAGTAGTTTTCTATAAAAATATTATCTCTATGATTTCCCACATATGCAGAACGTCAAGTAATCTCAGTATTTTACCTTGTTTATCTAAAATCTTTGAGAAAGTTTTACATAAACAAATGTATAACTTTTTCAACGGTAATGAACTTTTGCCTACGTGTCAATCCGGCTTTAGGGAGGAATTTAGTACGGCAGACTCTCTGGCTTCTGTTACGAATAATATTATCAACTCTTCTGATAAGAAATTAATCACTGCCTTGATTTTGTTAGATTTCTCAAAAGCTTTTGATACCATCGGTCACGATCTCATATGTACAAAATTGCAATATTATGGTTTCGTTGAACCTGCTGTCAATCTGATTAAATTTTATCTGTCTGATAGAACCTTAATGATACAGCATAACAATAGATTTTCTGTTTCGTACTCTATTACGTCTGGCGTACCTCAAGGTTCAGTTTTGGGACCTTTGTTGTACATTATCTATACGGCAGATATTCTAAAGTCTGTTAATAACTGTAAAATTCAAGCGTATGCCGACGATACGCAAATGTACAAATCTTTTGCTTCTTCCGAAAGAGCCCAGGCCTATGAAAACATCAATCGTGACCTGCAAAAGATCACTCAGCTTTCTTTCGAACATAATCTTACAGTAAATAGCAATCAATCTGGTTTACTATTTTTTGGAAATTGAAACCACCCCCTAACGGTTAAAGCGATTATAATCTACTCCTCAATAATCAGGAAATTCCAGTTGTAGATTCAGCTAGGAACTTAGGACTTATCTTAGACGTTAACTTACGATTTGAACAACATGTCTGTAAATTACTTCAGAAAACTTATTCTTCCTTAAAACTGTTATATGCCAATCGAAAAATTTTGAATTTTGCTTAAAAGTAAATGATCTCTGAATCATTGGTCTTATCAATGTAACTTTATTTATAGTCCTTGTCTTGATGCATGTGACAAGTACCGCATTCAAAAAACGCAAAATAGTGTTGTCGATTTATTTACAATTTACGTCGTTATGACTCTGTTACGCAAAAAATTTCAGACCCAGGCTGGTTAAACATGGAAAATAGTTGGAAGTATCATTTGGGAGTGTATACATATACTCTACTTTCAACAAAAAGTTCTACATCTCTTAGTTCTGAGTTGATACCTGGGATATAGGTGCACTCTGCAAATACTCGGTATAATTATATGCTCACTATGCCTCTTCATACGTCTTCATTGTTTCGGAGAAGTTTTATATACAATGCTGTCAAATTTTATAATTCTTTGCCATTTGATATGCGAGGTCTCAATTTAAAAACTTTTAAACGAAATTTAAGACACTTCCTCTTCAGTAAGCAATAATTCTTTGTCCCTCCATCATCTGCCTACCTGTCTACTGCTTTGCAGTCAGAATTGCTTATTTCTTTTAGCTTTATTTTTCTACTTTGCATCTAATCCCTTGGTTAAACAGAGTAGCCTTTGGCTAAATTTCGCCAAGGGATTACATTGCATGTATTTAAGTTTAGCTTTTTTATTTTAAGTTTACAATGTAAAATTTATTAATAAAGGCGATATAATAACAATAAAATAGTGTAAACAAGAAATTTCTATGTAAGATTAAGAATAATAATAATAATAATAACAACAACAATAGGGTAATTCCGGGAGTGATGAACTGTCGGTTGAGATGGACCAGTGGTTTATTTTGTAAAGTATGCAGCAGAGGTCGTCTACGGAACGTTATACCTTTTAGTTATGTTACAGCGTGGTACGGTGTAGTGCTTTTTGGTAAAAAAAAAGTTTACTTTTAGTCTCAAATTTTTTCTTGAATTATTTGACGAAGTTATGTAAAGCGTTGTACATGCTTTTCTCGCTGCTTTTTAATATTATATGATTGAATGAAAGTTGTGGAATATTTCTAATCTCAAATAATTCAGTTGGTTAGTAACTGTACGAAATTCAAAAATGGTCAGTTTAACCCCTATAAACGGGATAGTTGAACCACTTATGAGCCGGAGAGATGAACCACTATTCTTCTCCGTATACATGTATACTTTTTATTGTAGTTACATTCTTTGGTTCATCTAAAATTATTA
>VTPC01075675.1:0-12300 GCA_011009095.1 Ignelater luminosus | reverse complement strand
AAAAACATTTTTGTCTTATTCTAAACTGTCGACTGTTTGTTAAACTATAGCAGTTGGCAATTTATATTTTGTGTATTGAAGAATAAAATTATATTTACAGTAACATCTAGTGTAAGAAACTAATTGATATTGTGACTTTCTCTATCATAATAATTAAGAGTTAAATATTATCAATCTAGAAAATAAACGCAAAAACAAGTAAACAGAAATTCAGCTTGATTTTTTAAATTAAAAGCTTAAATTAATGAAAGTATTCGCTTTTTTGCTTTGTCAGAATATAACTCTTTACAGCCTTCAAGAAGAGCTTAATTATACAACCTCAAAATAAAAAAGAACAGAATTTCTACCATGAAATTGATGACTGACATTTATCTACTTATTATCTTAAGCTGAGTTTAAACACAACCCGTCAGTTTTTCATGACAAAGAATTCCAAACATATAGGCCAATATTCCGCGAAAACTTTTTCTTCTTTGGTTTGTAACGTTCGAAGTTTTAAAAAAATTCTATTTTTGAACACGAGATGTATTTTTATGATTTAGGAAAGCAATATTTTTTGTGTTGCCATTATTATGAACGAAAATGGATTCAGTTACTTCTCAAGACAACATGGCTATCCGAATTTCTATTTTAAATGGACGAAGAGGGTTCTACAGAACTCATGAATATTTCCATACTGTTCTAAGGTTTTCATATTCCAGGATTTCACATAACTATGTAAAGGAGAGCGTGCCTTGTTTGAGAGGAGGCAAAAGAATATTTTGTCCCAACATCCGGAAAAAGAGGGGTGAAATATTTCTAATTTACTTACTTCTTTTAATAGAAGGAAATTTGATTTTAAAGCTTTATTAATTAAATTTCAATAAAATTACTGTCAGGGAGTATGTTATTACATTAGAAACATTTAATGGAGATATTCAGTAAATTTGCAAGCTTCCTGTATTAAATTTCCTTTAGTCGGTTACGAACAATTCTTCAACGTACTGGTTTCTGCTTTGATTAATGCGTGTTTACGTCGATTAAATTAAGCAAATTCCATTAAAGGAAATGTTTGAATATAATCTGGCTGAAGATTAAATATGCTACAATAGAAATAACATCGCAAACCACTACAAAGTTGATACAAAACTATTTAATATACTGCTACGTGTGGATGAAAGTTAAACATACATATAATTAAAAGTTACAAATACGTACCATTATTAAAGATCAATTAAACAAGAAATTGTCATTTTAAAACATTTTTTTTAATTAGTACATTATAGCACTCTTGGTGAAATAATAGAAGCTTGATAATTATAAAGAGGAAGAAGCGAGTACACATTAGTTTTTTAATTTAGCTTTAGTTTCGAAACTTTAATTTTATTTAGTTTTTTTATTGTAGGTAGTTTAAGTTCAAAATTAATATTGAAACTAAAAAAACCGCGTTACTCAGAATTTAATTTGTTTGTGCAAAGAAAGAAAACGCGCTCTCTTGTAGGTAATGAAAGAAGAAACAAAGTTTAAAACGATTTAAAAATTATTTTGCAATTTCAGAAAACTTTTAAGATATAATTTTATATCATGTAATAAAACAGACAAACTAAATTTAAAAAATAGTTTAATAAACGAAAATTAGGATTTAATAACAAAAATTTCTAAATAACGTATATTTTTAAAAAGAAACAATTTTCACAAACCCTTGAAGATAAACGTCGCATTATCTTAATAAAAACACACTGTTACTAAACGGAAACCGTTAGATACAGAATAAAAATGTAGAATCATCGTCTGCAAGTTATTTAATTTAGCGCAATCAGAAATAAATTTAGTTTATTCTTACTTCTCCAAAAATCCGTTAAAATTTAATTTAGCATACTTACTACAATACTGTTTTAAATACTTTAGAAATTTAAATTAGAATTAGATCTACTCTTTGAGATTTACTTCAGAATTAGTACTCGGATGCCGGTGGCTTCGATAGGAATCGATTGCTTACTTCACGTCTAACTGTATTTTATTCAGTGGCACTTCTATTCAGCACATAGTTTTGTGAAATCTGTGTTTGTATTTCGAGGTGATCTTTAAGACACTGAGTGTAGTTTTTAGTGGTTTTCTTAAATTTTCTTTGTAACACTTGTGTAGAATGAATGACAATGCAGGTCTTTTATAGCTCAGACGTAGTAAACGATTTAACTTTAAATATTTTCCTTCAGATTCTGATTCAAACGGTAAGAATGTTGATCTTGCTGCCCAGCTAAAAAAATGCTGTCGTGATTTACGTAACTTACCACTGTTTCAGACAGATTGCTGTGAATGCAAATATTTCAAATAAATGGAACCACAAGCTAATAATATGAGAGTGATACTTTTCAGAAAAAAAAGGCAACAAATGTTGTTACCAGTATTCCGTTACTGTCTTATTTGCCAGCTCGTCGGAGAAGTCAAGACTATTAGAAAAAAGACCAACTATTCAGTTAACAAGTTTTCTGTAAACAAATTAGTAAAAATAAGGCTTACTACAATTTTAAACCGTTTACGTTTTTTTTTTGTAGAGAGATGGCGCTGAAACAAGCTGGACGTTCTTGTAAGATGCAGATCAGTACTTGATTATTTCAACGAGATGACTGCACTTTATTGTTACAGTAAGAAACTCTTCTTGGTCCAGAGCATACTGTTGTAATTCGGATAACATTTAAACACTAGCGGAATAATGAGGAACTCCATGCAATGAAGCTGATGAAGGAAACACTGCATGGTGCCTATTTTCACAAACTTTTATGGAAAAAAGGCGATAAAGACAATATAGAGTAGTGTCTTCGAATCTTTTTGAATACGCGACCTCTTTTTAAGTAAAAAAAAAAGTTGGAGAACCCCTAGCAGCCCTAGAACCTTTTCAACAGTAATGAACTTTTGCCTACGTGTCAATCCAGCTTTAGGGAGGGATTTAGTACGGCAGACTCTCTGGCTTCTGTTACGAATAATATTATCAACTCTTCTGATAAAAAATTAATCACTGCCTTGATTTTGCTAGATTTCTCAAACGCTTTTGATACCATCAGTCACGATCTCATATGCGCAAAATTACAATATTATGGTTTCGTTGAACCTGCTGTCAATCTGATTAAATCTTATCTGTCTGATAGAACCTTAATGATACAGCATAACAATAGATTTTCTGTTTCTTACTCTATTACGTCTGGCGTACCTCAAGGTTCAGTTTTGAGACCTTTGTTGTACATTATCTATACGGCTGATATTCTAAAGTCTGTTAATAACTGTAAAATTCAAGCGTATGCCGACGATACGCAAATGTACAAATCTTTTGCTTTTTCCGAAAGAGCTCAGGCCTATGAAAACATCAATCGTGACCTGCAAAAGATCACTCAGCTTTCTTTCGAACATAATCTTACAGTAAATAGCAATAAATCTTGTTTACTATTTTTTGAAAATCGAAACCACACCCTAACGGTTAAAGCGATCATAATCTACTCCCCAATAATCAGCAAATTCCAGTTGTAGATTCAGCTAGAAACTTAGGACTTATCTTAGACGTTAACTTACGATTTAAACAAAATGTCTGTAAATTACTTCAGAAAACTTATTCTTCATTAAAACTGTTATATGCCAATCGAAAAATTTTGAATTTTGCTCAAAAGAAAATGATCTCTGAATCATTGGTCATATCACATTTCAATTACAGTAACTTTATTTATAGTCCTTGTCTTGATGCATGTGACAAGTACCGCATTCAAAAAACGCAAAATTGGTGTTGTCGATTTATTCACAATTTACGTCGTTATGACTCCGTTACGCAAAAAATTTCAGACCTAGGCTGGTTAAACATGGAAAATAGTTGGAAGTATCATTTGGGAGTGTATTCATATACTCTACTTTCAACAAAAAGTTCTACATCTCTTAGTTCTGAGTTGATACCTGGGATACAGGTGCACTCTGCAAATACTCGGTATAATTATATGCTCACTATGCCTCTTCATACGTCTTCATTGTTTCGGAGAAGTTTTATATACAATGCTGTCAAATTTTATAATTCTTTGCCATTCGATATGCGAGGTCTCAATTTAAAAACTTTTAAACGAAATTTAAGACACTTCCTCTTCAGTAAGCAATCATTCTTTGTCTCTTCATCATCTGCCTACCTGTCTACTGCTTTGCAGTCAGAATTGCTTATTTCTTTTATCTTTATTTTGTTTACTTTGCATCTAATCCCTTGGTTAAACAGTGTAGCCTCTGGCTAAATTTCGCCAGGGGATTACATTGCATGTATTAAAGTTTAGCTTTTTTATTTTAAGTTTACAATGTAAACTTTATTAATAAAGGCGATATAATAACAATAAAATAGTGTAAACAGGAAATTTCTATGTAAGATTAAGAATAATAATAATAATAACAGCAACAATAGGGTAATTCCGGGAGTGATGAACTGTCGGTTGAGATGGACCAGTAGTTTATTTTGTAAAGTATGCAGCAGAGGTCGTCTACGAAACGTTATACCTTTTAGTTATGTTACAGCGTGGTACGGTGTAGTGCTTTTTGGTAAAAAAAAGTTTACTTTTAGTCTCAAATTTTTTCTTGAATTACTTGACGAAGTTATGTAAAGCGTTGTACATGCTTTTCTCGTTGCTTTTTAATATCATATGATTGAATGAAAGTTATGGAATATTTCTAACCTCAAATAATTCAGTTGGTTAGTAACTGTACGAAATTCAAAAATGGTCAGTTTATCCCCTAAAAACGGGATAGTTGAACCACTTATGAGCCGGAGAGATGAACCACTATTCCTCTCCGTATACATATATACTTTTTATTGTAGTTACATTTTTTGGTTCATCTAAAATTATTATTTTCAGCAGTAATTAAACGATACCAATCAAATACATAAGAATTAATACAAAACTAAGAGGAAACTGGACGGAACAACAGCTAAAAGATGCAATTAAAGCGATTGAGAGTAATAACATGAGCTTTGGCTTTTCAAAAGCCACTCTTATTAGAAGAAGACAAACCGGTCATCTCGCCAAAATAGATTCGCTGGGGCCATCTTGCACGCTAGCAGAAGAAAATGAAAGGAAAATGGTGAAACATATAAAGAAATTGCAGGAACATGGTTTTACTCCTTTCAGAGCTTTTGTAGGGCATATGGCATATGCCTTAGCAGAACAAATGAATATTAAGCATCGTTTCAACAACGAAACAATTAGCTGCAACTGTTTCAGTCTTGACACCCCGATTTGAGTATTGGAAAGTCAGAAAGTGTGTCGCTAGCTAGAGCATCTGGAATGAACAAGGAAGTAGTAAATCAATACTTCAATGTATTAGAAAAAAATCTTTCGCACACATAATTTATTTGAGAAAACTGCCAACATATTCAACGTAGACGAAACAGGTCTACAATTAAACACTAAACATGGTCAGGTGATAGCAACAGAAGGATCCAAACACGTGTCTGTTCTTGCCTTAGGAGAAAAGTATTCCTTCCACCCTTTTGTAATTTCAAGGGAAAAAATAAAAAAAATAGAGTGGTGCTAAGAAATGCCCCCTGGATCAGTAATTCATATGTCTGAGGAATCAGCTTACGTGAACACAGATATTTTCTTTCTGTGGTTGAAAAGCCATTTAGTTCCTCGCAAACCAGCTGGTAAAGTCCTAATGATTTTAAATGGGCATGCATCCCACTGCAATCTAGGGGAGATGTTGGAATATGCAGATAATAATGACATAATATTACTGTGTGTCCGGCGACCCCCTACCCCTAGAATAACAATGCGGCGAGCGGGCGGGCGCACTCCGTTCTGGCAATCAATTTTTGAATCTATATGTCTACGTCGAATATGTTTCAAATCAGTAATCACATACGTGTACCGAGTCGACTGAAACTATTACCTATATTTTTGAACAATTCACATCGCGCGCTCAAACGCCGCCCAGTGCAACAGAAAAAGTAGATCATTCTTTAACTTGGGCGCATAGGTATTCTTTGCCGCAGAGAAGGGAAGTTTTTCAAAAGATCTGTGCAGCCCTCCACACTCTGATAATACTATTAAACGCAGAATCGACAATATGGCCAGTGACATTTGGGAACAAATAGTCGAAAACTTAAAGAAGAGCCCACATTTTGCTTTGCACTTTGACGAATCTACTGATGTTACAGATTGTGCGGAATTTGCGGTATTTGTGCGCTTTGAAGCAGATGAAAGCATCATAGAAGACATTTTATTTTGCAAAGCACTTTCTGTGAACACTATTGGTCAGTGTATGTACGACCCGCTCTTAGATTGGACAAAAGCTATGACTGGCAATAAAAGCGGGCTTGTTGCAAAATTAAAATCCATATTGCCAAATGTTACATGGATACACTGCTTTCTTCATCGACAAGCTCTGGCATCCAAGGTTTTACCTTCTAATTTAAATATTGTGCTTAAAGAGGCGATCAAAATTGTGAATTCTATTAAAGGTAAAGCATTGCAAACTCGACTGTTTAGAATCACTTGTGAAGACATGGGTTCGCTCCATCAAAATCTCATTTATCACACAGAGGTCAGGTGGCTATCCAAACGAAAAGTATTGACATGAGTTCTGAAACTAAACGCTGAATTGTTAATGTACCTACAAGATGCTAAATCGAAATGTGCAATTATTTCTGTGACCCTGTTTGGCTATTAAAATTAGCATTTCTTGCTGATTTTTTCAATCACCTAGACATTTTAAATAAGAGCCTTCAAGGGAAAGAACAAAACATTCTAACGGCTAAGCATAAAATCAAGGAATTTCTCGCAAAACTTCGTTTGTGGTCAACGTCTTTAGAAAAAATGATGTATGAGTCCTTCCCTTGCCTTCAGAAGATTGTCGAAGAAATTGCAATAGACCAGTCGTTGGCAGTAAGTTCTCACATTCCTTGCATGGTATAGAGCTTGCAAAACCTGGAAGAGAAACTATTTAGTTACTTTCCAGAACTGAACTCTCAAGCTAACAACGGGCATAGATGGATACTAAATCCTTTTTTTAGACAACTCGCTTATGCGCCAACGAAGATGAAAGATAATCTTGTAGATTTGGCTGCTGACGGCATGCTTAAAATGAAATTTAGTTCGCAAACGATTGACGTCCTCTGAATGAAGAGAAAAGAAGAATATTCGAAGCTGGCAAGGGATGCTTTGAAATTATTACTTCCCTTCGCCACTTCCTACCTATGTGAACTAACTTTCTTTTCAATGGTTAACATAAAAACTAAGAAGAGAAATAGGCTCCAATTGAAAAATGATTTAATTATTTGCGTGTAAAACATAGAATCAAGATTAGAAAAAATATTAAAAAATAAACAGGCACATCCTGAAATCGTTGTATTTTTATTGTAGTGCAGGACCTATAACCCTTGCGTTTTACTTTTACCTGGCTTGCGACCACGACCTCCCGAGCAAGACTTCTGAACCCCCCTGGGGGTCGCGACCCACAGATTGAAAAACACTGATGTAGAGTATTATTGCCCAATTAGTTTGCTATCCCACTTATATAAGATACTTACAAAGATAATAACTAACAGATTGAGACATAAAATAGACCTATATTAACCTCCGGAACAAGCTGGGTTCCGAAAGGGGTTCAGCACAATAGACCAGCTGCAGACATTACGCAGTCTTATCAAAAAAGCTACGGAATATAATGTGCCCTTGTACTTGCACTTGCCTTTGTCGACTACCAGAAAGCCTTTGCCTCCGTTGAAATGTGGGCAATTTTAAGAACACTAGACAACGCCAGGATAGACACCAGATAATTACTCGATTCTTATTAAATATATCTATGACAATGCATATATCCAGATACTAATAAATGAAGACACGAAGACCCAGAAAATTCCAATCAAAAAATCAGTCTTTCAAGGAAACACGATCTCACCAAAACTATTCACGCTGGCACTGCCGCATGTTTTTAAGGTCTAGAACTGGCATAATAAAAGGATATATAAATATAGAACGGAATACGACTTAATCATTTACGATTTGCTGACAATATTGTTCTTATCAGTACTTCAATAAATGAATTAACGACTATGTTAGAACAACTACATCACGCATCGACACAAATTGGATTGGAAATGAACCTCAAAAAACAAAGATAATGAGCCCAGAGCAAATAAACACTGCCATCTAAAATCTTCCATTAGACAACATATCCGAGTATCATATACCTCGGACATAAAATTCAACTACGGAAAATGAACCAACCACAGAAATTCTCCGAAGAGCAAATCATACTTGGTCAGCATTTGATAAGCTCGCGTTTATCTGCAGATCACGAGATATCCCTATGGATCTCAAACGAAAAGCGTATGAGTTGTGTGTACTGCCTGTTCTTATATACGGCCTTAAAACGATGGCCCTAACATGTATGTCCATAAACAAACTTCAAGTCGCACAGCCAGCAATGGAGAGAGCTATACTTACTTGGGATTAGCTTAAGAGATAAAGTCCCAAATGAGGAGACCCAGCAAAGAACACATCTAACGGATGTTCTGAAAAGAGTAGCCCAACTGAAATGGTGATGTGCTGGCCACGTAGACAGGCAGAACAGCGACAGATGGAGGTACAAAATCTCAGTATGACGTTCAAGAGAGAACAAGAGGAGTGAGGGAGGATATCAAAAGAGGTGGAGAGAAGATTGGAGTAAAACTGCATTAAAGAGAAACAGCTGGAAAGAGACAGGCTGAGACGAAGAAGAAGAAGAAGAAGGTACCTTTTGTACAGGAACACTACGTCCCAATCTAAAAGGTAACTTTCAAAAAGTGACTAAACATATATAGAAAATCTAGAGATGGCGTGCTTGTTGGTAAATATAGAAGCGTGTTGTATATAGCTATCGAGGTTTGATAGTCACAAACAAAAGAGAACAGGATATTCAGAAAAATCCAAAGTGATTGAGCAAGTATATGTCAGGAATCGGCCACCAAGACTCATTACTAATCTACTACATATGCGAACGCAAAACTGTACAATAAATCAATCTTCTGGTCAAACAAGAATGGCTGTATGACTTCAGACTGTCAATTATAAATAGTTTACTACTAGCGAAAATTTCAAATGCAATCACGTAGAAAACATTATCTTGCCTAAACTAGATAATAGTATAAGTTTCATACAAAAGAAGGATAAAGATAAAGGTAGTTCTGAAAAAGTCAAACGTAAAAGATGTACACTGTATTTAAAGAAAGGAAAGGGAAGAAGCAAACTATTTATCACTGCGACTACTACGAAGATAAACTTGGTTTGTAAATGTTTTTATGCTTAAAATTTATAGTTGTATTGAGGAGTTTCTTCGGAGTCGGTGGAAAATTTTAAAAAATTTCAAAATCATTGTCAGAACTACCAACTGCGATTAGAATCGTAAACTGTTTTTATATTGTTCATACCACGTTGTAAATTTGGCTTAAATCTACGTCATAACAAACACAATTAAAGATTTATAAAAATATCCAGTTTGTCTACTGGGTAAGATCAAATTTAAGTATTAAGTGAAACAGTGCGAAGATCAGCATTAACGTGAAGAGCAAATTTATACTAAATGTAAAAAGGGTTAAGTCTGGAAGTCGCGAAAATAGGGTTAAATCGTTAATGACTATTTTATTCGGGTGCAAAAGAATATAAGTCAATTCGTAGAAGCAGTTGGATCTTACACATATGTACAAAGAAGTCAGATTACATTTCAAGCATTCAATGTACAAGCAAAAGGAGTTAAGTTGATTTACATACCCATTTTGATATCCTCAGGTTGTGTAAAAGGGGTTATGTCTCATTTGTTATGACTTATCCCTTTCTACATGTATGTAATAAACAACTTATGAGTAGCTTCTAACCTCATTATTCCAGCTGTTGTTAGAAAATGTTACATGTGTAGCGATACCTTTGAACACTTTCTAAAAACTAAAAATTCAAAAAACATTAATTTCTGGGAATGTGACGGACGCGCAATAAACTTCACGGAAAAGGAGTCTTACTTATAATCTGTTAATTGCCTGAAGATATTTTTGAATGTTTTGCACGCTAAAATTTTCATAGAAAAAACGTTTTGCCGTTTGTCAGTTAATTCCTTTCAAACGTACTTCAATATTTCTTTAAGATATCTTAAACGTTTCATATTGTAGATTTTTCTAAAAGAATTTTTGCTTTTGTCTAATTCCTCTTACAGGACCTACAGCAATCTTTCCTTGAAGATCATCATTGTACATTTTGTACGAAGACTACAACAGAACCCCGCTCTTTGCATGACTTGTAGATATAAAGCGTGTCAACATTGTGCAGACTCTCTTTTAGTGTTTGAATCTCAGCCAAACATCAACTCACATTAGTTGATCGGTTGTTTACGGTTTCACAACAATTGTAACGACTTGTTAACCTGTTTATAAACTTTAATAAATAAAATTATATTATTTTATTATTTATTATTGTTATAAAAACGCTTGAACTTCAGAACCTGCACACATGATTAATGATGTGTTTCCGTGGCAAAAAAATGTTGAATATACCGTGTGTGAAGATGAGTGACTTATTATTTTTATTACATTTTTCTGAAATGTATAAACACCCAAAGTAGATTGTGGTTAGGTGTGACGTTAAGTCTCCCTATCGGTGACTTTTTAGTAGCTTGTTAACAATAATATCAAAATAATAAAACTTGATAAGCTTTATCTCTACTAAACACTTTTATTTTAAATTCTAGCAAAGTTCCCAATCTTCCTGAAGAAATTCAACAGGAGCTATGTGATATTTGCTTTGATCCTGGCGATAGCACTAGAGACGAGTTGAAAGTCTTAGATAATTTGGAGCCGATGAAAGTTCAGTCCTACAATAAAAATTTTAAACCTAAACGTTCTAAAAAAAGATACTACAAAGAAAAGGAATGAAAAATACAAGTCGTAAATGAGCAAAAAATAGGTATGTATAGGAAAAATGCAACAAAAAAGTCTTTTTCGATTTCCGGAATATGGGCGATTATAATTGAAGGGTACAGTACGTATCTGATTTGATTGAAATCAAATAAAAACAAATTGAAAGAATACGTACCCAAAAGCTAAATGAAAAACGCTTTAGGCAATCTACCGTGTTTTATTATTTGAAGATAAATAGTACTAACTTCACTATTTGCATTAAAACGTTTGATATTAGGAGCAAATTTATTGAAACTGTTATTAACAAGAAACGGGCCCGATCATCGGAAATTGTGCAAGAATAAGAAAACCGAAGAGGAGATTAAGAAGTTCTAATATCACTTACTTTCTGTGTCGTTATATAACAGCGATTACTCTAGAAGAAACTTAAGTAAAACATATCTGCCTGAGATTTCCAGATCAAACTTTAGCCAAAGAATTTATGAAAATGAATTTCATAAATTGAACATAGCCATTTTATTATAAAACCTAAGAAAGATACTTGTTCAACATGCGGTACACTCAGAATGAAAATAAAAATGGCAGAAGATAAAACAGAATTTGAATAACTCTTATCAACACATCATGTGGCAGCAGATCTGGGATATAGCGCCAAAGCAGCCAATAAAGAATTGACGAAAAGTGATTCCAGCAAGAAAACTATTTGTTTCGATCTTCAACAATGCCTTCCAATATCTGTTGTTATCAACTTTGTAGCGTTTTATAAAAGAGAGCTGTGGACCTTCAATCTGACTATTCATTATTGCGATGCTAGACAGGCCTACTGTTTTATGTGGCATGAGCCATGGCAAAAAGAGGTGCTAATGAAGTTGGTTCGTGTGTGTTATTACAACTGATTTGAAGAAGAAAGTGAAGCAAAATTATGTATTTTGACTCATGTGCTGGTCAAGACAAAAATAGCCACTTCGCTGCAATGTGTTTTCTAGCTTTACAGAATTGGAGTTTAGAAATAATAGATCACACATTTTTTAATTCCTGGTCACACTCACATGGAATGTGACATGGATCACTCTATGATCTAAAAGAAAAAGAAAAAGTTGACTGGTCTCAGCAAATCAGATAGATCGGAAAGAAAAAACCTTTTACTGTCAGGGAAATAGAAACAAATTCTTTTTTTAATTTTTCAAATCTGCTGATGGTGAAAATATGAACTGGAGGGAAGGACGGTGGTAGCAATATCAAAAGTCTAAAATTAGAACATGCAAAACGAGCTAAGTAAAAAAACAAAGGCTTATACCTTATATTTATTTATCTTTATTTCACCACTGGTTACAAACCACAAATTCAATTTTACTGGAAGTACGTAATTTAAAAAACACTAGTCATTTCAGAATTTTGCGTCAGCAATGCAAAGTTGCTGC
>VTPC01075658.1:0-11665 GCA_011009095.1 Ignelater luminosus | reverse complement strand
AAACTTGTTTACATCTGGATCTTTTGACACTTATCTTAGAATCACTCATTCTATCATCCAAGATCAAAAAATACTTATGACCGAAATTGTACCTATATAAGACAGTGCAGTGTCAAAACCCAGAAAGGGCAAAACAGACAATCTCTGATAAATGAAATGAGGAAGGGTCGACTATTCAAGTTTGTAAACCTCACTCTCGGATTAAAAGCAAGTAACCATAGAATCGTACAAAATGTACTCAGAACATCGGAAAACCAGCTTCTTGTTAAACCAGACATGCGAGGTAATTATGTTTTTATTTTTAAAAGTTACAATTGATGTTAATTTATAACACAAATATTTTTAGGTAAAACAGCATTGAGTACCAAATGTGACAAGAAAAAAGCTCAAACGGGCAGTTTATCTGCAACACACTTAACAGGGTTTACAAAATCATCGTTTGTGAGGTTCCTTTTTACCCTCTATTATGCCTATCTGCGCCTTACAAAATTTTGGCCCATGAGTTCAAGATTTTTGAAAGGTTTTTAAATACTTAACTCTTACTATCTAACTTAATCTAACTTAAACTACGGCGATGGGTGTTAACCTGAGTCCATCTTCAGTCTTTTTCTGTCTTTGGTATTGCACTTTTGCGATTAAGTAGTAGCGTCACTGTCGCGAGCTGGATTTACACTTTGCACTTTGCACTTTCTACTTGTTTGCACTTGCTCGCTGTTGGCACGCACGTTGAGCCTTCTCTATCGGGAAATGTTGTTCTCTACGTGTCCGGCCTTCTAACTGCCGGATTCTTACCTTGTTGGGATATTATGTTCGAAAGCCGCCACCATCTCAGCTATGACTCCTTCTTCTATTACTAGTTGTCCCAGTTCCTCCGGGGGAATAGGCCAGTCAGGGATGAGTTGCAGCATTTGATGGCGGAGGGGCTGATAGGCGAGGCAACCGTAGAGTCTATGGATTGGGTCGTCCGCCGCGTCTTGTGGGCAGTGTTGAAAGTAGGGGTGGTCCGCTTTTCCTGTGCGGTGAAGGTGCTTCTGAAAATCTCCGTGGCCTGTTAACATACTAACTGTCTCGGATGGCAGCGAGATCGTACGTCCCCATAGGATGCTGATGTCCGGGAAGAACCAGTGAGTGGTAGCCCCCTTAGTGGTGTCTTTCCATTCCTCTTGTTGGTGTGGTAGGGATTCTTCCCTTAACCGCTGTCTTCGGAGCTTCGGTCGAGGAAACTCTTCCCGGGTGAACTGCGTCCCCATAAAGTCGGCGGCGCCGGTGGTTCTGATTCTGGCCAGGGCCAGCTTTTTTTCCAGAAGCTGATGGAGAGCGGTATAACCAGCCAAGGTCTGCGCTGCTTCGGCGGACACGGAGTTGTAGGCTCCAGTAATGGTCCGCGTTGCAAGGCCGTGGAGACTTTGTAGCACCCTCTTGTTCCGGCACGTATGGATACGGGACCCCCATACAGTGATCCCATAGCGAAGAATTGGAACTATGGCATGGTTATAGATGGTTCTTAACGAGGCAGGTGGGCTGCCCCATTTCTTCTTAACTTGCTGTCTTAAGATTTGCAGAATATTCTTTGCTCTGGTGGATGTTTGTCTGATGTGCAGATCAAAAAGGAGCTTGGCATCAATGTGTACACCAAGGTACTTCAGCTGTGTTACTCTGCTTACAAGTTGTCCATTTAGTCTGACTGTGGGGTTTCTGCGCAGGTGACTTCTGCCTACCATCATATACACTGTTTTCTGCGCTGATGTCTCTAGGTTTTGGGTTGTCGTCCATTCTTCGAGTGCTGTGGTCAGCCCTGCCATGCGGGTTTCGAGGTCACGTCGGTTGCTGGCTCCTACAACGGCTACAATGTCGTCCGCATAGGCCAGCAGCGTGCTGTGGTCGATGTGTATTTCTAGGAGGGAATCAACCGCGAGGTTCCAAAGTGTGGGTCCCAGGATAGAGCCCTGTGGACACCCCTTCGTGAGTTGTCTTGTAGCTGTTTCATTTCCGGTGTTGTACGTGATTTGCCTGTCGTCTAGGTAGTTGCGTATGATCTGGACAATCTTGGAAGACAGAGCCATTTCGTGTGTTCTTAAGATAGTTGTGGGCCACCAGAGGTTATCAAATGCCCCGCTGATGTTCACCGATAAGATGGCTACGTACTTGTTGTCATTATTTTGGATGTCGTGAATCAGTTGCTCAATAGCCTGTTCCGCGCTGTGCTTGGCCCGGAAACCGAATTGTCTTCGGTGAAGTATATTTTGTTCACCCACTTGGTCGAGTATGCTCTTCCTTATGAGTCGTTCGAATACTTTTCCCAGTTCTGGTAGGAATGTGATGGGTCTCAACGATTTTGCGTCTGTGGGGTCTTTGTCCGGGGCTTTTAGGATCGTTACAAGCTTCCCTTTTTTCCATGCTGCCGGGAAGTATCCCATTGTTAGGCAGTCATTATATAGTTGTCTCAAGTAGTTGAACAATGTTGGCGCTAGGATTTTCAGTATGATACCGTGGATTCCATCCCATCCCGGCGCTTTCTTTTCTTTGATTGTTGCGATGGCCTGTATTACCTCTTCTTCTGTGATCTCGGTGTCGATTTCTGGGTTTCCTTGTACCGTTTGTGCTTGTTGCCTCATCTCCCTGTGGGTGGGAGTGTCTGTAAGTTCGTCGTCGTCGGGGAACTTCTGCTGGAGGACGGCTTGAAGTGAGTCCAAATGCTCACTGGTGTACCTCCTACCTGTGCGAATCGTGGTCTGTGCGGTTTTATACTTTATTTTTGAGGCTGCCAGCTTATAAATGGTGCCCCACGGGTTATTAGATATTTCGGTGCTCACAAAGGTAGCCCATGATTTATGCCTGACTTCCTCTATTTTCCTTTTCAAGGTTTCTTTCGCCGTTCGGTAACGTTCTCTAAGGATTTGGTGATCAGGTGTTCCATTTGCCCTTTGAGCTAGTCTGCGAGCATTTTGCGCTTGTTTTCGCGCTCGTTCTAGAGTGTCATTCCACCATTCCGGTTTGCCGACGTATTGTGTCCTTTTATGCAGAACTTCCTCCATAATTCTTTGGAGGCCCCCGGTTAGTGCCTCTACTCTTTCATCGATATGGGCGATTGTAGGTTCCCATAACCTTCTTTCTAGTTCGTTAATTGGGTTCTCTGTCTGTCTAGTTAATTCGGGAACGTTAATGTTGCTTAGGTTGTAGTTCGATCGTTTTGTGACGTATTTCCTATGATCCAGCGAAAGATCGCTGACTATAATGTTATGGTCACTGTCTATTTCATCCGCTTTGACTTCCCATGTTTGGATATATTTTTCTACCATGCTCGATGTAATGGTCAGATCGATGTTGCTCTCACCATTCAGCGATCTGAAGGTGGGGGGGTTGTTGGGTCTGTTTATACAAATCAGGTCCTCTTGCGGCAAAAACTCCAGGACTGCATCTCCCCTGACATCTGTCTGGGGATTATGCCATACTGTTGCTTTGGCATTAAAGTCTCCAGCGAGGAAGACTCTTTGGTGTTGGATTGAATATCGGATCTGATTCAAGTGCGGTTCTATTTCTTGGCTTGGTGGGCAGTATGCATTGACCACCCGGATGGCCAAGCCCCGCAGTTTTATAGTGGTGACTACGAGGGTTGGAGTAGTGAGCTTCGCGTGTAGTAAAACGTCTAGGTTGGGGTCTGCTATGATTATAGCAGCCTGGATTTGCTCTTGGGTTTTTACCATGAGGCATTGATATGTTTTCCCTATGCCGGGAATTTGTCTCTGATTCTTGCTCTTGTTAAGATATGTATAAGGCTCTTGCAGCAGGACAATGTCCGCTTTCATTTGGGTCAGTGTTTCCTGAAGTTGAAGTGTCGCCATACGATTGTTTTGTAAATTGACCTGGAGAATTCGTAGGTTATTAGCACCCATAATTGATGTTATTCATTAAACTTTGAAGCCTCTTTTCGTACACTGGACAATTTCAAGAGGTGGCGGTGTGGTCTGTAGCCTTCTGCTTTGACTTATGGCAATTTATACATTTTGCACTTCCTTCAGGTGTCGAGCATTCTCGAGTTTCATGATTACCTGCACATTGGCCACAAGCGGCCTCTCTCTTACAGTTTTGCGCCAGGTGTCCATAGTCTTGGCATCTGAAGCATTGCCTGATTCGGAGGTAGTCTTTGATGTTATGGCATAGCATGTCCACGTAGACTTTCCCTATGGCCAGGAAATATCTCCTGCATTCGGGAGAGGTCTTGATGGCCCAGTGGACCGTCGATTTATTTCTCTGCCCAAATTTGAAGAGCACTTTGATATCTTTGGTTTGCCATTTTCCACTTTCTGGTGAGTTTTGTTCTATTAGCACACTTTCTAGTTCTTCTTTCGTGATGCGGGATGGTACCCCGTATATGGCCATCCGGGGGTTTAGTTTGACGTGTTTCCGTGCGGTCAGTCCCGCTTTCTTAAGGTGGTCATTATCTACCACTCGTAGAGCGTGAGCTCGGGGGTTAACCGCTTTTAGGATTTCAGCTTTAGTGTCGTCGCTTGTCTTGATTTTTTCGTTGCCGTTAGCCGGCTCGATTACAATTTTGAACTTAGGCCTGACTTCTCTTTTACCCATGACTACAGGGTTTTTGGGGACTTTTGCAGTTTGTGCATATGTGAGTCTCGTTTTGCCAGTGGCATCGTTTTCTAAGATTTTGTCAAGTTTGGTGTTGATTTCTGTTAATTTGGCCTTTTCCACCGATCTCGTCTAAAGCACCGATACATAAGGCAAATTTTATCATAGTACCGTCAGGCTCACAAAGAACGTATACTTTGGCACCATACTTGTGTCTTTTGCTTTTTATGTATTCCCTCACTTGTAGACTCTCTCGCCACAACACCATTGATTCGTCTAATAAAAGACTTTTGCCAGGATAATAGATTTCTAACATTTTTCTGTTGAAATAGTCAACCAATGGTCTCATTTAGAAAATGCGGTCTTTAGGCTTTGGTTCATTCGGTTGAGAGTTTCTCTGAAAACAGAACCAACGCATAATAATCATGAATCTATCACGACTCGGGTAAGTTAAAAATGGAGACAAATTGAATAATCGATGCTTCTTCCAATAGTCTTGCATTATTTTGACTCTTATGGTTCCCATATAGATAAGTAATCCAAAAAATATTTTTAGTTCCTTCATCATTATATCGCGCCATAGAGTAATACGTGAAGATTATTTTGTATCTTCTGATAGAAAAAGCGTCTGTTTCTCTTACTATTAGTTCAAGGAAATTCCTGTCAACCAAGCCAAAATAGTTTTGTGGTTTATTACCTGTAGCAGTTTCTTGTGTCGGTATCTAGATAAGATTTTTACCAGCAACAATTACAGGTTTGTTCCAACATAAATCTCAAACTATTCCGGACATTTGCGCAGAATAAACTCCATCACTTATTACAAACGCTAAGCAAACACTGGCCCGTTCAGTGTAGGTACGGCGAAAACGTCTAAACACGTCATGCACCTTTGAGTGAGCAGCAATATGGTACGAAGGCATCATAATACATTCTTCCCTAAAAATAGAGATTGAACAATAATTACCCTATGGCTGGATAACTAACTGTGCGACCCAGAATTAGAATTAGTGGTTAACATTCTTAATATACAACGTAAACTGTTCTGAAATCAATGCCCAACAAATTAATGTAAAATACTTCTTTTATGAGTGCAAACAGTTTTCATAATTTAATTGAGTTAAACATGAAAATGAAGGCTGGCACTTGCGACTTCAGTGATTTTGAAGATGCCGCCCAGAAGGCGAATTCTGTGAGGGTAGAAATGATGTGCATTTTGGAGTTAAAAGATTACAGTTTCCAAGTAAGACCAAAAAGGACAAATTCCAGACCACATCTAGAAAGCATTGCTCTACCTAGAATTATTTGTGAATTTAGTAGATTTTCCCAACTTGACGAATGGTGTAAAAGTTATACATAAACACCTACATATTGATTTTTTCGGAATAGACGTTGAAGTACAAAGAAGCCTTCATTTCTCCCGAAATGATCAGTTTGCAACTGTCTTCGTTGCGGGTGCTGTAAATAAATGAGTTACTTATCAGAAGCAACTAAGATTAGGTATGGTATTGCCAGTTTTGAAAAAATCATCTCTTAAATTTGCGCTCTTGTGGCATCACTAAAGCAGAGATAGTTTAACTCTCCTTCAGTCTTCTATCGAGTTCTTCCATGTCTGTGTCTATTCCATGTTGGAAACGTGTTCTGGGCAATCAGAGAACTGTTTTATTTATAAACTTTGCTACAATGTTGAAAGTCTCAATTAATAACTTTTTTATCCAGTTGACTTTAGCCATTTCATCTACTCTCCTCGCGCAGAATAATTTTAAGAACTTATGAATAATACTTTGTTTTGTTCTGCAAATTCTGTTTGCAGCATATTGTCCACCTGGACATACCCCAGCAAGAAATGACTTCATCGACATCTTTAATTCTCTCGGTTCGAGATTTATTATCGGTGGCGACTACAATATCAAACATACAGCATGGGGATCAAGATTAATATCACCTGGAAAAGGTAGAGAATTATTAAGTGCTATTAACCAACTAAATTGTGATCATCATTCCTCACGCAGACCGACCTACTGGCTACAGATGCGAGAAAGACACCTGATCTCTTAGACTTCTTTATATCAAAGGGAATTGGATCAAATTATATTGAAGTAGAAGGCAGTGATGATCTAACATCAGATCATACCCCAGTCCTTCTATGCCTCAATGCAAATATTATCAAAAAGAAAAGAAAAACTAATCTTACAAATAAGTATACAGATTGGGACATCTTCAGAGATAAACTGGAAGAGATAATCAATTTAAAAGTAAACTTGAAATCTAAAAAGGACCTAGAATGGCAATCTAGGAATTTTATTGAGAATATCCAAACAGCAGCAAGAAAAGCTACCCCTGAAGCAAAAGAAAACTCCCATATGTGAAATAAAATATCCTGCTAGTATTAGGGAACAAATTAAAGAAAGAAGGAGAGCCAGAAGGATATGGCACACTACCCGAAACCCTACCGATAAAACAGAATTCAACAGAATAAGCAATCAAGTCAGAGAAATGATTAATACATACAAACAAAATTGCCTCGACGAGTACTTAAATAACCTCGGACCGGAAGTGGACAAAGAATACTCATTGTGGAAAGCAACAAGAAGATACAAAAGGCCCGTTACTCGTGTCCCTTCCATAAGAGACACTCAAGGCAACTGGCTACGAAAAAACGGTGAAGAAGCTGAATTGTTTGCGCAACATCTAGCAAATACATTCCAACCACACGAAATACAGTCTGATATCCAAACTATACCAACTTATCAACCAGAAATAGCATTCAAATTGTTCACACCAATAGAAATAGCAAAAGAAATAGATCAAAATCTCAATCCAAAAAAGGCACCAGGGATCGACGAAATATCACCTGGGGTGTTCAAAGAACTGCCAAGGAATGCCATTATCATGCTTACATATCTCTTCAATGCCTGTTTACGCTTGGAATACGTTCCTGAGTACTTCAAGATGGCACACATAATCATGTTAAAAAAGCCAGATAAGCCAGACGAGGAAGTTGGATCGTATAGACCGATTTCACTTCTTCCAACAATCTCAAAACTATTCAAGAAACTATTTTTAAAGCGGCTTAAGCTTTTAATAAACATCCCGGACTTCCAGTTCGGATTCCGAAATAAACACTCAGCTATCGATCAAGTACATCGAGTCATCAAAGTTATTGAACGAGCTTTTGAAGAAGGGAAATATTGCTCTGCAGTATTCCTTGATATGTCGCAGGCATTTGACAGAGTGTGGCACAAAAGTTTAATCCTCAAGATGAGTAAAATGCTACCCAAAAATTACTGGAGATTGCTAGAATCATACTTAGCTAATCGGCAATTTCGAGTGATGCACGAGGATGCCAAGTCAAAATTTTATCCAATAAAAGCAGGCGTACCGCAGGGAAGTGTGTTGGGACCCCTTTTGTACCTGCTATATACTGCTGATATTCCAACATCAGATGAGACATTCACCGGAACCTATGCAGATGATACTGTAATCATGGCGGTAAATGAATCACAATCAATAGCAGTTGAGAAAACTCAACGCACACTGAACAAAATCAACAGATGGACAAAAGACTGGAAAATCAAGCTTAACGAACTGAAATCAGTCCACGTCACATATACGCTGCGGCGAAGAAATTGCAGTCTAAGAACGAGGTACCAATCCCTCAAGCAGAATCAGCAAAATATCTTGGGCTTCATTTAGATTCAAGATTAAACTGGAAACACCATCTAAGAAAAAAAGCTGAACAAATTCGCATTAAACAACGACAAATGTATTGGCTGGTTGGACATTATTCTAAAATGAATCTTCATTGTAATAGAACTATTTATCTATCTATATTCAAACCGATATGGATGTATGGGATACAACTTTGAGGTTGTGCACATAAATCTAATCGAGAGATAATACAAAAATGTCAAAACAAATTCCTGAGGATGATCACCAACGCGTATCGATACGTAACCAATAACGAAATACATAACGACCTCAATATACCCACGATAGAGGAAGTCATCAAGGAACGAGCCAATAAACATGAGATTAGACTTATCAATCATCCAAACGTGGAAGCAATTCAATTATTGGACACAACCAATGAAAGAAGAAGACTGAAGCGAACAAAACCGCATGAATTATGTAGATAAAAGACGTAAAGAGTACTATTGGCAACTAAGCACTGGTTTCGTATTTCCACACAAGTCTTGTTTAATATAAACACAATTCATCTGTACTAATAAATTAATTATATTAAGATTGTAGTAGTCATACCTGAATAAAGGTGTTATATAAAACAAAAAAATACCTGAGAGGAGTTCTTTTTTGAAATTTTAAAGAACTTGACTGGATACCAACACCCATTATCTTTCTGAATTGTGTGTTTTTCAAAAGGTGTAGAGTTATCTATCCCAAATTCGATATAGATGTGTTTTGGGAAGTAATAGACAAAACTCAAGTTGAATTGATATTATTGACTCCTAATGATGTACAAAAGTTGTGCACAAGAGGAAGACCTGAGAAACTGAACACATCACATGTAGCACAAATTATTACAACAGGAAGTATTAGAAATGAGACATATGTTTCCTGGAGTTCATGTTATAAATCTGTATGGTACTACTGAAGCTGGTGGATATTCTGTGTCGTTTAGACCTCTTGTATATGAGGAGGAAAGAAGGTCACTTTTACAGAAACCCGATTCGTGTGGAAGACTAAGAGAAGGAGTTTATTGTAAGGTAGGATGCTACTTGGAATTTAATTTTTATTTATAATGATAGACTTACGTTTTTGATCCTTCTAAATGTGTTCTCAAAATTTGAAACTTCATTTATACAAGACGTTTTTAAAGTACCTTACGCTATCTAACCGTGTATAATTATTATTCTATTTTATTCTCATCTATTTTATTCTAAGTAAAACAATTTGATGAAGAAAGGTCATCTGATTGGTTTGGAAGAAAAACAGGACCAACTAATAAGTCAGCAACAATTGATTTTGGAACCATGCATTGCATAGAGCAAACAGACTTTCATCATCCAAATATGATTGTTATAAAAATTTATTATTGCATTTTCAGAAAAATCTTGTTTGTCCTTAAATAGAATTGTTGCCATAAGGTAACTCTTTCATTGACAATCAAGTGGTATGAATATTTCCAAACAAATATTTTGATTTTGGTCAGGTTTGCAAGAATCTGTTTAACAGAACCATGGTGAGACAAAAGTTCTATCCAGGCGTTTTAGGAACGAGGTATCAGATACCACACCAACATCAACCTCTAAACAAGGCGGTTTTAAATGGCACTGTGCAACTATTAAGGCAGCCAAAGCTTTCGTTGCATGGGACAAAAATAGCGCAGACCGGTTGGTAGAAAGGACCTATGAAGAGCTGTTTGCCGGGAGTAATATGCTTTCCCACAATGTTACGTGTTTAAAGAAACTCGAAACTCTACTGTTTAGATTCTGTAGTTACCTTTAGGCATACCACACTTTTATACTTACTTTACTTTAGCTAACGCCCATTCTTGACACTTCTACCATCTAACGCCTGGCGATCCAGTAAACTTGCACAGCTCTGGCCTCTGGAGGTGAACCTTGTAAGAAGAGTGCTAAAAGGTGTACTGTGCACTGTCTTCCATTGCCATAAAGTGAGCACTGGTCGTCTGCAGCTACTCTTATCCGGTGAAGGTGGGCCTGTAGGTAATCATGCCCCGTGAGGAACCTGAACTCGGTCACCGAGGCTGCTCGGAGTTTAGTTCCAGATAAAGGGCCTTGGTCGTACAGTCTTTCCCATCTCTTCCTTCTTGACACTTCCTTGTAATGTAGCCAGAGCTGGGTCATGTTATCAATTAGGGCAGGGGCAGTTAACAGAAGCACCAGGGAAACGGGCTAGGGCATCTCAGCACATTTTCTAACGAGGCTATCGGCGCGCTTGTTACCGTCGATTCCAACGTGACTTGGAACACACTGTACCACTATTTTCTGAGTTGTGTATAGTCTAGCGAGCTTCTGACGACAAGCGAGCACCAGAACGTTATCTGTTAGACGGTTAGAGCACACTACCAAAATTGTAGACTCGGCCAGTACTTCTCCGTCGAAATTGCTGCACGGGGCTCCTACAGCTATTGTGCCTTTAAAAAGGGCACTACAGAATCCGGCTCCAGTCCGTGTAGATTTGGAGTTAAAAAGCTTCCGGGTAGAGCTCGGCGATGATTTGCAGTGACAGTTGCTTCATTTCCGCGTCAAGAGCATGTTCTTTGCTAGAATTCAAGCTAGGAATTTTGAGACGAATCTCAGAAAAAGAGAGGTTCGTACTGGATCTCCTAGATCAATGCTATATTTTTGGGCCAGTTCTTTTGCTTTAGTTACTGAAGTTGCTTGCGTCTTTAACCTCTCGGAAGCTCATCTGCAATCGTCCCAGTGTGCACTGCTGATTATCTCCCAGAACTTTAGGAATGCTCTATCCCTACTACTACTACCCTACTGCTTGGAGTTCCTTTGCAGGTATCGATGTGTACTTAGCAGCTCCTGTTATAATCCTAAGCGCGGTGTTCTGAACAATGTTGAGACTGCCTAGACTAGAGTCGCTTCCCAGCCGTTCTTTTTAACTGGGCAAACATACGTTTATAGGCAATACCAAGCGCGTCTTGATTTGCGCCCCACTTGGTGGCAGTAAGTTTTTTTAGTAGGCTTAACCTTTTAGTGCTCTTTCGACAGCATTCTCAATATGAGCACTGTAGGAAAGCTTCCGGTCGAAAGTTCTTTTTGCTCATTCTTCCAGTTTTGACAAAGCTAGATTTATCGCCTGCTCCAAATCGCTATTATGAGATCGTCGACGTACAGAAGGGCATCAACGCCTGGCACACTTCTGATGGCCGCTATGACATCGCCAATCATAATATTGAAAAGAATACAACTTATAACGCCCCTTGTAGCAGGCCCTGTCGTTGTAACTTATATTTTGACAGTTTTTTCATGAATTTGACTCTTAAATGCCTTTGGGAGAGGTAATGACGGATCCACCTGAGCAGGTTTCCTGAACCTCTGGACTCTATCAGTCTATGCATTACCATCTGCCTCCAAACTTTGTCGTA
>VTPC01075646.1:0-11194 GCA_011009095.1 Ignelater luminosus | reverse complement strand
AATCTTATTTAGAATTGGAAAGAAAACCCAATGAAGCGCTAAAAAATAATAAGATATTAATAAGAGAAAACAAAAACGGAAGAAACAAATAGAGACAAATATAGGCACTGGATCAACTAAAAAAACCAGCTGATTGAAATGAAGAGGAAGAAATTGTAAACAAAGAGACAGCCTGGCTTCTTCCAAACTCAAAAAAACTAATGGCGTCTGAAACACTTCCGAAAGAAACGAAAGCAATTATCAAGAAAGAAGGAAAAAAGAGAGCCCAAAAACCACCACCAACAATAGTGAGCAATGTCAACAACACGAACGAAAGTCTAGGTACTACTACAGGTAACAACATCAAATTAAATCCAAATATGTTGAACAATGAACAACTCAAAATCAGCATACATATCCTTGATGATTATACAGAATTAGTCAAAACCATCAAGAACAGTAAATTAAAATGGCATACGTAAGAGTCCAAACAGAATAGACCTATAAATGTCCTATTAAGAGGTTTACACTATTCATGTAACACCGAAAAGATTGAGAAAGACTTGAAAGAACAAAGTTTAAAAACAACTGAAGTAAGTTAGCGGATAGGAAAAGCAAAAGATGGGCTACTAAAAACGTTGCTCTTCACCCTAATCTTTGATAAAGACCTCCTCTACTTCGGTAAGAAAAGTGTGTAGCACTTTTCAGCACACTACCTGACAGGTACAAGCTAAACCACAACTATATCTGATTTTAAATCAAAATTAATTTTATACAGGCGCTGATCGTTGATTCTGAGAGGGTGGGCATAACCTCCGAATGGAAATGGGTATCCAGACAAGAGGTGTCTGTAAACAAGAAAAATTCCGAAAGAGATGGGACTTTATGGAGTTGTTGGATCTGGAAGTTACTACGAGCAGGGACAAAACCTTGATTGTACTCGTATCTTTCCACACTGAGAGCAAAAGAAGCAATTTTTCTATCAGGCCGCATTCCCAGCACAAACGGTCCTCAATCTTTGGCAAACTGGAACTGTCTTTAGTGGCAACTCCACGAGGTCAAAGATGTTGGTGTGTGACGGTAGAACTTCTACCTGGGTCCCCAAAAACCTGGTACTGCGTTGGACGGATGAATCGCATTTCCGTCTGAAGGCTGAAGCTTCCGATTTTTTTTCTTTGGCAGGCTGGTTCACTAGGCTGCGGTTACGACGGTGCTTGGGGCTGGGGTGTGCAAAGTTGGCAACGGTGGATGTATCATTTGCTGGATCTTCTATCTTGGGTATTATTCTAGGTAGTAGGTCTTGGCTTGGAGACTTTGTATCTGACAACAGCATTTTCTTTTTTGGAGCTCCGGATTTTGTATGAATTGCGTTGAGTGGCGACCTTTTTATCCTATGGTGCCCGATAGCTTGGCTGGTCACCAGCGCGGGAGAGAGCGGTGGCGGCGACGAAGTGGATCCCGGCTTGGCCTTTTCTGGTATACCCAAACCAATTCAAAAGCTAACCGCTTGACGACTTTCATTCACCGCGTCGGTGTAAGTTTATCGGCGGGTGGGTGCATCATGGGGCGCTTTGGCGTCTTTGAAACAGTTTGTTAACTGCAGGGCTTCGGGCCCTTCACGTGTATACGGTAATGTATCTTCCTGGGGTTCTTTTAAAGAATTTAGAACTAGAGACAGGATTTGGAAAACAGAGTACGTACCGAAAAGATGATAATCTTTCTATAACGCTATGTCCCCCAACTTTAGTTTTTGCTAACGGCTTCGCAGATTGTAGTAATTTCGTTGTTTGGAAAATGCTCGGACCAGGTTCCGGCTAATAAATCGGAATTTTCCGTGTAAATCTTCGAGTCTGTTTCCGCATTGTTCAACGATGGGATTTGGTCACTTGTATGACGACCAAGTAGGGTTGTTCTAGGCGCTTATCCTCCGTAGTGGGGGCAATTCGATGGTTTTCCAAAAATAGGTTTTCGGTGTTCATGTTGAAGACTAGACAGAAAATCCATTTTCAAAATGATGGAATTTCTCGCGGTCGAGAATCTTGATCCGGGCCTGAAATGCTTTAGTCATTCGGGCCGTTTTCTGGTTTATAACGGTGGCACTTACGAACTTGGACGGTCGGCGGTAGTTCTTTAGCAGACGGAAAATTTTGTTTCCTATAAAAGTTGCAACAAAACTTTTGTTTACTAAAGCCCTAAACTAGTGTTAATAGATGCCAATAAGAATGAATGGGCGAGTGTCCGATTCATCGGAAGCGGACTGCCATGCCGGTCCTCTGGCTGAACGTATTTGTTGCTGGCAGGTGTAGTCACAAGGCACAATACCCCTCTTCCCACAGAGAGAATAAAACAGGATTGAACGATTTCAGCATTAAAAAAATAGCTGCTGAGTTGGACACCGATGGCGCAGTACTCTGTCTGGTCGACGTACCTGGCTGAGTATATTCTTAGTTGTTGGCGGTTTAGTCAGACTTGCTGGTTTTGATCTATGTTAATTTTATGACACGGGAAGTTGGCTCACTTTTGATTTGGGCTTCCTTGACTCTGTCTGGCCGTAGCTGAAAGTACAGAATATTTCGACGGAGTTACGATATTCTGGAAATGTATTATAGCGGAGCCAAAATAATTTTTATTCCTCGGTCATGCCATTGTGTCTTATGAGTAGCGGCAAAGTATTCCACAGCCGATCCATTCTCGCGCTCATTTCACCGACTGATTTCGGCTTATAGGTTGATCCTGTAGTCGGACAGTAGGTAGAAATTTTTTTCTTCGAGCCTGGTTACTTCTCTACCAGTGTAGTGTCTTTTAAACCTCAGTTTGGGTAACAACACCAAATAGCTGGTCCTTCGGAATACTATGACGAGTACTTACTTCGTCTAACATTTCTAAAAAGGCAATAGGATTTATTTTCCCGATTAGGTAGATCTTTCATTCGTGGATCTTGTTGTTGGTGGTACAAGGATTTGTTTCTGGTACAGGTGGTGGTTGTCGGATTATTACAAGAATGGTGTTTACAGAGGAATATAAGGGATCAATTTGGTACGGGAATGAGAAATAGGGATGGAGAGGCGGTTCAGGAAAGCCCTGAGTGTACGGGACAGTTGCATGTTGACAAAGCACACTTACATCTAGAAGTGTTCCGATGGGAGATTAAATAAAATCAAAATAGTATTTACTTACTTAGAATTAGTGTACGTTTACGATTAATGACGTTTTGAAAGCGGTGGTTTTTAAGTCTTTTTTAAATTTATATCTTGATATGAGGCCGTGTAGTCTAATTTGTTGGAACGTTATGAAGGTTTACTTAAAGTTAACTTAGTTGTGATAACTAGTACGTGGGTATATAAGTTTGCTCCATGCACTATGTTAACACACAACAGACAATTGATTTAGGTTTGCGCACAAATATTTTAAAATGCAAGATCGGTGAAAGATCTACAAAGAGACTAGGTAACTACTACTGATGGCGACTGTACTAGAAGCAAGGTCACACGAACAAATAAACAAGCGTTTTACCCTTAAAATCCACCTGTATTAGATTATCAGTGTTATAATGAACTCAAGCACAGCACTATTTGAATTCCTTGGTCTAGTAGTTGTTTTATATTGACGAACAGAATTAGATTATTCAAGAAATCGTCTTGTAGTCGGAATTCGTTGACGAAAATCCACCATAGAAGAATTTATTCGTACTACAGGCTTCTCAGAAACATTCTGACAAACACGGCAGCCGCGGTATTCTTGTGGCAGAATTTCATCAGATTATCTACGTTGTGGATAAACGAGATAAACGAAGCCACTCAGAAAGCACAGAAAGGGGTAAGCAAAAAAATGGAACACACCCTTTTGCAAAGAAATAACACCTTTTGACGACGGCTATCACAAGAAAATTCAATTCAAGTTCAGAATGTGCGGACAACAATTGAAATTTTTTCTAAACTCAAGAGGTCGAGAGCTTATAATCAGATGCGCCCTCCATTCGCGTAAGGGAACAAAAATGTTTTCCATTGGATGCTGAACGCAGTCACGGGATTTTTTATTGGGTAATTTAAGGTAGAGGTAACAAGCTAAAACAAGAAATTTAAAAAGACCTCACCCTACCGCCGGCTATAAATCGTCTGGATTTGATGTTTCTAAAGGGTATCTTTAAGTGGATGTGGAATTTGGGGAATCTCAAATAGTAAACTTTGTCTTGTTGACATGCTCCGTTCATGAATTAATTATTTAATAATTCCAAACAAAATTCTTCTTTCTGTCATTGTCGAACGTTTCCATAAGACGGTGTGGTAGCGAGGATGTCAAGTACGAATCGAATGAAAGTAATAATAATAATGCTGTCGTTTAGTTTGGAAAGCAATCCGTTGCGCTGTTGAACCAGGTGGTTATTAAAGCAATGTCAACGTAAATGGCAGGCAGACGTCTACTTGGTTGAAAAGAACAGGATGAAATTGGTCTTTTACTTTGGTTTTCCACGTCCGGAAAAAGAACTTTAGCCGATCTAGCTCGGTCGCTTAGGTTATGACCTTTTTGGCAGAACTGTGGCATGATGATGACAATGGATTCGTTAGCGAAATAAGAGAGGCAGGTGGCTGATTATAAGTGGCTTAAAACGCTGGATCTATTTTCTGGAAAGTCATAATTAATTTTGAACAATTATCAAATAGTAAAGAAGAAACAGTCGGTCAAGGTTTGAATTGCTTTAACATCATTTTTTTTATTGTACTAAATATTACAAAATTTAAAAAATTGCTTGCGAATTAAATAAACAACTTTCATAAAAGGAACATGTTATTTTGCACTATAGATTTAATTGCTTCACTTCTCTTACCTTATTAATTATTATACGCCGTAACTTGATACCGATGCTCAAGCAAAATTAACTAATGTGGTATATTAATTGTTCTGTGTAAGTCATGCGTGACCAGATAAACTTTGCAATAACAATTTGATGTGAAATCGGTCAACTGTTGAGCTGTACCCACCCTTTGCGGTCGGTATATTGGAACGAAGGTTAGGTAAAGATAACTTACCATTCTACACCAAACCTTTTGCTGCTATGTAATATATAGGTGTACACAATACAATAGTTCATAATCTAATAATTCAGAAACGCAACATTGCAATAAGTACAACCCTCGTTAATTAATACAATGAATTAATCAACCAAATTTACTTGCCTGGTCATATTTTCAGTTAAGATAAACTAAAATTGAAACATTTATTTATAAATGAGTTCTTAAGGGGAAATCCACTTTATTTTTTAATTGAAATTTAAACTCATTTTTTAAACGTTCATTAAGTAATTTTAACTAAACCGCTTCCTTTATTAAATCAGACACGGCCTACTGTTTTAATAAAAATGAAAATTTTTATGCTCGATTTCTAAAATATGTTTATTTAATTTTATATAAAAATCGTTCAAGATTTTCTTACAGTTTTATGTCACAGCAAATTGCAATTCTTGGGTGGGCGCTTCGAATTTAATTTAAAAGTAAAATTCTTTTTTGTTTTTAATTTTAATCGTATCTTTGTACATATTGTTTACTTCCTTTTTATGTAACTAAATTTATTAAAAATGCCAACTTGATGGCATTATTCAAGAAGCGGAGATATTAAGCAGAAACAATTATCTTTTGTTGATGCAGAATATATGTGCTACAAAGAAGTAAATCTTTCTTTTTTTTTTATTAATGGTGAATCGATACATTTCAACAAGTTTTGCAGAATTTAATTCAAATCCAGAATATTCCTAATTCAACTCTGTATTTTTCTGCAGTTCATTTTGTTTTTTATTGTGTTAATCATCAAGACTTTAATGTTATTAGTGAAATTATGATTGATGCAAGTCCACTCGGCAATTTTGTAATATAACTTGTTGAAGATCATAGTCGCCTCTACATATTTTAATGTGGAATATTATGTTATTACGGCTCATAATCCCACAATTATTCCGTCCGTTGTAAGAATTCCTATCACTGATTCAAAAATGTTAAATTCACAAGTAGTTAGTTAGAAACCTAAACTAGAAAGCTAGACTCCTCTTTTGTTAGTGTGACAACCTGAAAGGTCTTTAACCCCGGGCTCTCATAACTATCACATTAGGTATCTTTTTAAGTTGTAGTGGCCTACGAGAACCCAAATTAAAAGACTTAGGTTTGCCCGGTTTCTGCTCAAATTTAGCTTAATAATGAATTACAACCGTTCTTTCGCCTTTTGTTGGCCGATAACAAAGACGGCATTTCTAAAGGTTCACATTCACTTGCTGAGCCACCTTGTCGCAGCACGTTTTTCGATTAAGCAGTGCAGCTCGTAACAGTTTCAGTTTCAATGTAAAATTATTTTTAAGGCACGATCTGCTCTTGCCCCCTAAAATTTTGAAGACGGAGTAAGTGCGAACCATGTTGATAGAGAAACTGCGTAGTATAGTACGCACTTTTCCTACACATATTTGTGGTTATTTGCCAAGTTTGTCTAGCTGCCTGTCCTCTTATTATTATTCTCACTCTTATTGCATAACTAGAAATGGTTAGGAACTATAAACGAAAAACCACTAAGGGCCAGTCGTACACCATGGGCGATTTGTTATAGGCTGTTGCTGAAATCGGAAGTGGCAGATGCAACGTTAACAAAGCAAACCAGACGTTTAAATTCCTTTGAATACAATAACAGATTACATTAAGGGTAGGAGAGGATCAAAATCTAATTCTTAAAGCCAACCTACGGTTTTAAGCCCCAATATGGAAACTAAAATAGGTGAAGGTCTAAGATGCACGGAAAGGTATGGCTTTGACTTGTCCAGAAAAGAAGTCATGTCGCTAATTGGAGATTATGTTAATAAAAACTGAAAACTTTGTTTATAGACGGCCAACCTAAAAAAAACTGGCTCACTTTATTCATGAGGCGCGTCAAGTTATCCGTTAAGAAACCACAGTCTGTGGAGATTGCGCGTAGAGAATGTTGCGATCCTTGCATTATTTACAACTATTTCAAGTTACTAAAAAATACAATCAAGGAATCAGGATTTAGAAAATAAGCCTCACCCGATTTTCAACTGCGATGAGACAAGATTTTGTTGAGACACTTCTAAAACTAAAGTGGTGGAAGCGACAGGTTTTGCATCTACACGTACCACTAGTACCTCCGGGGAAGAGAAAACTATTAGTGCCAGTGGTGACAATGTATCACCATTAATAAAATTTAAAAGTAAGAATATATGAGATTAGAAGGACCAGATTACCCGGGAACATCGTATGCAGCGACCTCAAATGGATGGATGGAAACTGAGGTTTACGAAATCTATTTCCAAGCCACTTTTCTAAAGGCTGCCGGCCCGGAAAGACCAGCTCTCTTGATTTGTGACAGACATGGTGCTCACGTGGGTTTGAAATTAATTAAAATGACGAGAAATGAAAGAATTACTATCTTCGAATTGCCTCCACATTCCAGTCATATCCTCCAACCGCTTGATTTATGTGTAATGAAATCTATATCAGCTTGGAACGAAGAGCTGACCAAATGGCAAAGACATCATATTGGAATGAAATTACCAAAGAAAGAATTTTTGAGACCTATTGGTGGAGTATGGACAAAAACCAACCCTTCAATAGTTCAAAAGGGTTTCCAAAACGCTGGAATATTTCGTTTTGACAAGAAATTTTTGTTTGATCCGTGTGCCTTTAAGAGAGGGAAAGGACATGCGAGCGCCTCGGATCTTTACATACTATTAAAGATGTTACAAAAGAAGTCGCAATAGCTACAGGAACGTTTCCAGCCATTAAAGACTTGCACACGGAACCCACAGTTTCTTTCGAGGAATTGTTGCTAAGAACAGTTAAAAGCCACGGTCTGGTGAGAAAGAAAACAAAGTTGCCTCGACCTCGACAACAGCTACAGAAACGTCTTCAGCCATTAAAGACTTGCACATGAAATCCACGGTTTTTTTCGAGGAATTGTTGCTAACAGTAGTTAAAAGCTACAGTTCTGGTGAGAAAAAGAAGAACATTAGAATCGCTACAGGATCTGAGGTCATCACATCTGATGAAGTTTTTCACAGAGTACACAATATACAGAATGACAAAAAGATTGCGTAAGAACAAAAAAATAAAAGAAAAAAACAGACTGAAAGTAAGAAGAAAGAAGCATAATCTAAAAAGTAAAGAAAAAAAACAAAATCTAAAAAGTAAAAAACGCCAGATACTTCAGACGATGATGCTTTTAACTTACAATCAAGTGGTAGTGAAGATCTAGTAAAGTTCTCTGAAAGTGAAATTAAAGAGTTCGAAGATGTGGAAACTGCATTCGAGGATGAGCCAGGTGCAAACTGATGACTGGGTTATTGTGAAACTTTGCAGTAAAACATCTGTTGAGCAGATATCTTTCGAAAGTAATGATCCGGTGATACGCTATACAAGGACATTGTCTGGAAACGAGTGTTTCACCACATTTAGGTTCCCAAAAGTAGAAGATAAAAGTCCAGTAAACAGGACTGAGATGCTGCTTTGAAATGTTTCCCACAATGTGTGAATTTACCCAGAGTTGCCCCCCTACCACATCTTACCCTTCCTAGGATGCCCGAGTGCTCACCCCCAGTCAGTCGTCAACTAACTGGTCCTTAGTTACCTTCGTCAATTTGTCAGCGGGATGTCCAAGTGTTTTATTTGCGGTGAAAGTGTTGCAGACGGGGTAGGTGTCACCACAGTGAAGGAAAAGGCATACTATCGTTCAATATTTCAAAACTGTAACTATTTTAAAGACATTTGTGCAAGCTAGGAAAAGTGGAAATTTGCAATGTATTAAGGATATGCTTCTATATTGTCATACCAGTGGCCGCTACCTTACAAGATATGATTGAATTGAAAGCTAAACTTACTCGACAAGAATTAAGAGATGGTTCACAAACCTAAGCTCAGAAGAATTTTAGGCAGGAATGTGGTCTGACATAACGATAGGACAAATTCTGATATGTGCAGTGAAGAGTAGTGCTAGTAGAGAATTAGCAGATAGCACAGTGACAAGCTAAATCGCTTCGATGCCTACAGCTGTTGACATCATAGACCAATTCGAGCAGTTTTGTGGTGTTTCATTTGCAATTACGAAGCAGCATGTGAATGCTAAAAATGCAAGAATGCAAAAAGACAATCCAGATGTCAAGAAGTTGTATGACTGGTTTTTGTTACATGATCCTTTTCCTGTTCATGAGGATGTAATATTCATTAGCACTGGGATAGTAAGTAATAAAAAGATCAATTGTCACAAAGCTGATAAAATTGGCAATTTATACATTTCAAAGATTATTGGTGGTAACTTTGGCAGTGTGAAGTTACAAAGATATGACATCTCAAATCACAACGCAGGACAAACTCGTTCTTGTAAACGCTGAAATGATTTTTCGCAGAATCACGTTCCACAAGAAGACCAATGAAAAGTTTCAGAAGCATTTTCAGTATGAGTTGGCCCCCTACAATTTACATGATGTTTGATGCTCTTAAAGACTAAATTGATATTGAAGAGGCAGAGTTTATTGAAGATGGAGGATTTCTATTGCAGGCAAAACAATGACAAACTATGTAGACTACATCAGGCATCGATATGGCAAAAAGGCCGCGATTGTGTTTGATGGATACCCTGATGTAGCAAGTGAGAGGAGTACTTAATCAGCTGAGCGGCTGCGCAGGGCCACCAAATTTCACGTTTAGTGAAACAATGTCAGTAACTATGGCAAAAGTATTGTTTCTTTCGAATAAACAACATAAACAGCGTCTCATTTATTTATTGATTCCACAACTTGAAACTGAGCACTTCTACGTTAAGCAAGCTGCTGAGAACATCGATACTTTAATAATGGCCACTGCTGACGGCGTTGCTCAGCACTTTAACTGTGTGGTTGTCGTTGTGGAGGACACCGACCTCCTTGTGATCTCGACTGCTTTAGCCCCATTGTCTCCCAATATCTTTTTACTGAAGCCAGTCAAAGGCTGACAAGACAATGTAGTCTACAGCCCCTTAAATTTCAAGTTTTCCCAAGTACCTAAAGATAACATATTATTCCTACATGCATTCAGTGGCTGCAATAAGACTTCATCGTTTTTCCGTAACGGAAAGCTGAAACTCCTCAAGGAATTGGTAACAAACAACAACCTGCAGAAAGCAGCAGAGGTATTCAGCAGATTCAGTGCTACTTCTGACGAGGCTGATGAGGTGGGAGAGAAGTGCATAGTAGCCTTGTATTGTGCAGATGAAACAAAGCCGTTAAATGTCCTACGCTATAAAATTTTTGGAAAATTTCTAACAAAGACATCATTCAACCTCGTCTCTTTACGTCCTACAGAAGCAGCTGCTCGACAGCATTCACTTATATGCTGATAATACTCAGCTATATTACACTTTTGATGGAAACAAAATTGATTTAGTGAATCATAAAATACGGATTTGTCAGATTTTGTAAAGTATGCGACAGAACATTCATTAAATATTAATTTTTCAAAATCTAAAGTTCTATTATTTACTTAGTACACAGTTTAATTCCAGTAAAAGACAATAATTAATTAGCAAACTAGATGTACAGTACCCCAATAAAAAGAATGGACAGGGCTATAAGCAGTTCCAAGATATTTGCAGTTATGTAAGGCAGAAGGCACTCTGTAGGGCGCCTGTCGTAATTAACTCTGCTTTATTTAATCTTTACCTGAGCGGCACCCGAGGTTTATGATATCTTCAGTTTTTAAATAAAATTTAGATTTTTCGAGGAATATTTTTATTGAATTTGTGAAAAGTGTTGTGTGACTTGGAAAAGTATAGTTAGTGTTTCGTTGTTTGTATCTGGTAGCATGGGGTCTTATTATATCCTTGATAAATGGTATGTTGATGTCTTCATGGATGGTCTTGTTGGAAATGTATCAAGGTGCGTTTGCTATTATTCTTAATATTTTTGATCGGAATCGTTGTAAGATGTTTATGTTCGATGGCTTCGCACATCCCCAATGTTCAATGCCATATGTCCACATTGGTTTTGGTTTTGATTTTGTATATAGCTAGCTTATTTTCTAGAGGTAACTGTGATCTTCTGTTGATAAGCCAATTTATCTGCTGGATTTTGAGGGTTAACTGTTGCTTTTTTGCTTTAATATGTGCTTTCCATATCGGTTTCTGATCTAAGTGTAATCCCAGGTATTTCACTTTGTTTGTGACTGGTATACATTGCTGATTTATTGTTACCTCA
>VTPC01075529.1:0-10535 GCA_011009095.1 Ignelater luminosus | reverse complement strand
AAATTTTATAAGTTAGTAATATATTCTAAATTTTTGCATTAAAGAAATTTTTTTATTTAAAGCATCGGCGCAACTTTTGTTGCCCGATAATTTTTATCTGCTTCACAATACAATAGCAAATTTTTCTAGAATTCCATTTAGTAAATGTTGACGTGTTCAATATAATATGTAATTTCATTTCGTCATAAATTTAATTCTTGTTTAATTTATTAGAAATTTATAACTTTGGGCTTCACCCGTTTGACTTCGTAAAAATATGCACATGTAATCTCAGATTGAGTACGCAGGATTATTAAACTTCACCTTTACAAAAGAAATTGCGGACATATATAGGGTGGTCAGAAAGTCTCTATTTGAAAGCGCTTCCAAATAACATTTCGTTAACCCTCTTCGTCGATGTAGACAATTAATATAACTGTAGGCCGCGCTATCGCAATTGTCTTTTGCCTTTTTTTTATTATTTCACTTAATTTAAGGCCAAACTTCGCCGATTCAGTTGTTCCGTCTGCGAATGTTCTTTTTTTTCTTTTGCTATTTTTTTGTAACCGTATTCTTATTTTAACAGATTGCTTTACATTTATTTTACTTAAATATTATATTTGAACTCTTGTATTACATTTAATATTTGATATTTTGTGCTAATTTAGTTAATTAAATTTTTTGTGATATCTATTATTTTCTTGTATCTCTATTGTCTTGCTTGCGGCGTTCTGGCGCCTAAAATAAATTTGGACGTTGTCAAGCTGACGAGTTTTATTGATCACCGGATTCGTTGTTGGAGCTTTAATTTTCAGACACACCGGGAACCCCGACCTCGCCAGCGAGCTACGAAGGTTCCGTTCACACAATGGAAAGTAGGTATCAAATGTAAATCGAACTATTGAATTAAAAAAAAATTTTAAAGTTGAATTAAAAGAAAAACAATGATTTTAAAATTTATTAAAACAACAAAATACTGAAATAAATTGTAATAACTCTTCCAACTTTTTTAATTTTTGGACTAAAATGTTCACTAAGTACTCCAAAATTCTAATTTGAAGAGTTTTAGAATGATGTGCAATTTTGGTCCCAGTTTTTTTCCGCCTCGCTGTCTATAGCTAACTATTGCAAGGTGCTACATGTAGCTTTGTGTAGCATTTGCAATACCTTGTGATACGTAATAGCTTCTTGTAGCGCTTTTTAACACCTTGTTAGGGTTTGTAGTCTCTTCACTCACTTTCTTCTGCCTTTCTTTATGAAGTATCACGCGAGACCTTTATTTAAAGTCTATGACACCGAACTGAAAAACGTGTAGAGTTATATTAATAAGGATACCTGTGAAATTGTTCATACACAGCACTGAACTGGAATGCTTAGCCAAGCCCCATATACTTCCATTTGACAAAGTGCTTTAATTACCAAGCCCAGTAATTAAAACCTTAAGGCGCCAATTACAAAACACTGGAGAACTGAAACGTCAAGCATCAAGCACTTGCTTGACATACTGAAAAACATTTTGTAAATGTGATTCAAGCGCTTGTAAACGTATTTCAAACTCTATTCTAAAAGTATTGAAGAGTACGAGGGTGGTCTAAAAAGTTTCCGACCTCAACGTGAAGATGACAGCACTCGTAAATAAAAGCTACTGAATTTCGTTGTTCATCTGTTGACAGTTACTCACCAAAGTTTCAGCCATTTTGGTTGCGCAGTTTTTATGTAACAGTCGTTTGAGTGAGTTGATGTGTTTTTTTATGAAAATGGACAAAATCGAGTATCGAGCTGTCATTAAATATTTGTTTTTGAAAGGCAATACGCGTTCGCAAATAAAAGATGAGTTGGATTCTGTGTATGGGGACTCTGCACCATCATTTACCACAGTGAAATTTTGGGCTGCTGAATTTAAACGTGACCGTAAGAGCTTGGGAGACGATGAACGTTCGGGACGTCCGAAAACTGCAACTACCGACGAAAACATAGCCAAAGTTCAGCAAATGGTGCTAGACGACCGCCGAATTAAAGCGAGAGAGATAGCAGAGGTTATGAACATGTCAAAAGAACGTGTTTGTCACATATTAAATCAACATTTAGGCATGAGAAAGCTGTCCGCGCGTTGGGTGCCGCGTTTGCTCACGTTAGACCAAAAACGTGTTCGAATGAATATTTCCAACGCTCTTTTGGCGCAGTTTAGGCGAAATAAATCCGAGTTTTGGCGCCGATTAATTACTGTAGATGAAACTTGGATACACCATTATACGCCCGAAACAAAAATACAGTCCAAACAGTGGACTGCAAAGGGGGAACCGGGTCCAAAAAAAGCAAAAACTGTTTTTTTGGTTGGGAAAGTGATGGCGACTGTTTTTTGGGATAGTCATGGAGTTATTTTAATCGATTATCTTCAAAAACAAAAAACCATTACAGGAGCATACTATGCATCATTACTTGACAAGCTGAAGGCAGAACTTGCGAAAAAACGGCCACATTTGCAGAAAAAGAAAATCCTGTTTCACCAAGACAACGCACCGTCTCACACCTCAGCGGTTGCCATGGCGAAAATCCACGAGTTACGGTTTGAACTGCTTGACCATCCGCCTTACCCACCAGATCTAGCCCCAAGCAACTTCTTTTTGTTCCCTCATCTAAACATTGCGCTCGGAGGACAAAGATTTTCGTCAAATGAAGAGGCAATCACCTTCGTGAACAATTATTTTGCAGAGAAAAATGCCGAGTACTATTTGGACGAGTTACAGAGATGGGAACATCGCTGGGAGAAGTGTGTAAAGTTACAAGGAGACTATGTTGAAAAATAAAAAACAATTTTCAGAAAAAATGTCTTGTATCTTTGTTAGGTCGGAAACTTTTCAGACCACCCTCGTACTTTAAACTCTTGCAGAAGTTGTTCAAGTCAGGACAAGCGTAAGAAAGTGCAAACAAGGCTACATACCACAGGTGATAAGGCATTAGGCAAAGCATCAAGTACAATTACAAATTAATTCAAATACCAAGCACTAAGCACTCATTTTAAAAAATAATTCGAGTACAATGCTTGAAGCACTAAAAGCATTTTACCAAAGCGCTTTGGCCAGCTCTGTTATTTTGTATATAAAAACGTGACACGAGACCTTGCACCAATACATAACAATTTCACGTATAGTATGAAAAATAAGTTGATTTTACAAGTGCTTTCCTATTACATAATGTAAATAGCTATTGTCCATACTCAAATAAAAAACCGTAAAAGGTTAATTATTAAAAACCAATACGTTTGTTTAAACAGGATAACCGATGCAATCACAGCATTACTTTTAAAAAGAAAACGTGCTCATGGTTCAGTTTTGTTTAAATCACGCTCAGTGGTTAGTTTTCTAGCTATTTAATATAAAAATACGTGTAAATGGTTTAATTTTTCATAAAACTTTAGTTCGAGAGATGTGAATTCCTAGAATAAGTACTTTAACATAATATTATAAACATACTTATAAACTCAAAATCACTAGTTATGAATACTATATTTTGAGTTTTACTTCTTTATTACCTGATCAAACTTTAACTATAAATTTGGTAGTAGTTAATTTTTGTATATTTTTATCAATATATATTATATATATTATTATCAATTATTGTAATTACTGATTTTAGAAAAAGATAAGTGATATTGAATAAAAGGTATGAGATAATACAATTAGTAACTAAAATAAAAATAAAGATAAAATAACAATTAATTTATCAAGGAACTTGTTTTCAGATAGTTTGTTTAAATGAAATCGGATTTCTGTAAGCCGTTAAACAAAATTTAATAACAACCTGAAAGTGAAATGACTTTTTGTTTAATAACATTTGTTACTTTCATTGGGGATACTTTGAGGCTTGAGATCGGTTTATAAACGTCTAAATGTGCAGTTGTATTATACAGGGAGTAACAAAAACGATGAAACAAAACAAAATAAAATAACAAAAATAAGAAAAGGAGTTTACATAAGCCTAAAGTGCTTCGTTACTCAATTACAGATACTGGAGGTTTTTCAATTTTTTATTCAAAAAGATAACCGAAGATGGAATTATTAAATTGAAATCATAATAAATGTTCAAAATAACCTTCATCGACAACAACACACATGCGAATTTGTCCAAAATTCCTGGAGTGTTCCGAATTTGCTGGTAACCACCTTTCACTCTCTGTCGAAAATCCTCAATATCTTGAACTGGAGTAGAATACACCATAGATTTTAAATGTTCCTATAAGTAATAATTGAAAGGCTTTAGATCGAGAGACCGTGCTGGTCACGCTACAGATCCAGCACGACCAATCCATCTTTCAGAAAATCATGAACCACACGCGTCTTCTAACATCTAGTGGAACAGCTTGCAACAACTTTGGTATATTATTTTCTACAAACTACCGATGATTCTGGCTAGAAAGTCGTCCGGGTAGTGCAAAAGGGCCAATCAAGAAGTCGTTAATAATTCCTGCCTATACATTAATTGAAAACTGTTGTTGATGCCCATTCGGGAGGATTTTTTCTTACCACCGATGTTAGTTGTATAAATTGACGATACCAGCTCTTGTAAAGCTAGTTTGATATGTAAAAAATGCAGATAGCAAAAAGAGAAGTTCGGCAGCAGCAGTTTCTGCAACCATGTACAAAAAGCTTGTACTCTTTCTAGTCCAGTCAATAAGCTGGGAAAAAAGGCCGCATAAAAAAACACTCAGCTCGAATTTGAAAAACCCGTGCAAAACCACTGCAAAACCTTCAAAAAAAAAACTATCTAGAACCCATTTTCAAGCTGAAATTCCAAAATTTTTACCCAAAATTGGGCAAAATTTTCAGATTTTCCACGGTCAGGATTGTTTTTCCAAAAGACCAACATCGGATTCATAATCAGCGACCAAAAAAGCCCCCTGGACGCACTCTCGAGTTAAAATTCAAAATTTCCACGAACAAGAAAGATTTTTCCAGAAACTAGGCCAGATTTTCCGTTTTTCCACGGCCAGGTTCATTGTTTCGGAAAACTAATGCTGGATTCGTGATCAGCGACAAAAAAATACCCTAGAAGCCATTTTTGAGCTAAAATTCACACATTTTCACAAGTAAAAGAAAATCTCCAGAAAGGGGGTGGTTAAAAGGGTTAATTTTGCGATTTGGGGCAGAAGGGGGCGGGGAGGAGGAAGGTCTCAATAGTCATGAATGACCTTGAGGTCATATAGAACTCATTGCAAAAAAAGGGTTTTTAAAATCGTGCTACTTTCTTTTTATTCTTCCAGCTTATTGACTGGACTATTGCAGGTGGTACGGATAAAGTTGATAGATTCTTGAAACCCGCCACACTGTCGTATAATACACACCTTCGACCAATGCAATTCTTTGAGTACTATCACCCGCATTTTGCTCAGTACGATCCAACACGCGTTCTTCAAAGTTGAAAGTTCTTGTTGTTCGTGATCTGTATCCTGTGTCCTTTAATCGAATAGAAAACTTTTCAAACGTTTTTTTAGTTTGGTAAAGGTCGGTTAGGGAAATGCTCTACGTAAAGTCTTCTTGCTTCAGCCCTATTAAAATGTGCCAAAACATACAGCAAATGCATGTCGAACATCTCTTTGAAAGAATAATAATCTACCATTTTTGTACAACTAATTAGAAAACAGTATTAATACTTAAAAGACTTAATCAAGTGTCACGACTAAAATTAAGAAGCACGATTTACCTCCTTAATAATGGTCTGATTTCAAGTTAATAACTCCGTTTTCTGTTATGTTTTTGAATAAAAAATTGAAAATCTTAAGTAGCTGTAACTCAGTAACGAACAACATTAGGACATATGTTTATATAAACTTTTTCCTTATCTTTAGCCTGCATATAGTCAACCCACCATTTTGTCACACCCTGTATAGTAATCTGCATTTGTATCAAAGTTATTACAAAATAAAAAATCAAAGAGAAATAACAAAATAAAGCAAGTTTGTTTTTCTTTACTTCTGGTAGTAGACCTATCTGACCAGAAACCTCTAGAAACGACTGATGAACAACCAATAGAAGACTGAATTAATACGTATAATGCCTGGAAATAAATCAATTCCAAAAGAAAAACCTCAACGCTTTGTAGATTTAATTAAGTAAGTTTTAATTTGTCTCTTTCCTTATTTATAATGGGTTATTGATGCCTATATTGCTATATTGTAGACAAAATACTGCTCATAAAGTTATTATCAACGATGAAGCCGATAGGATTCTTTCAGATCTAAATAGTCATATAATTAGCGAAGGTTTAGATCGAGTCGAATTAAAAAATGAAGGATTTGAATTTGAATTTGTGAGATTAGATTCTGTATGTTTAATATTTTGATTTATTTAATATTATCATTCTAGAGACAGGTGAAGTGAAGTTAAAAAACGGTTGGTTGCAATGTTTAGCTACGCTGAAACGTGAAAATGATGTTACCATAGAACCATCTGGAAGCTTCTTCGGTTCTCCCTTAGATTTACTGATTTATTGGTAAATCTTAGAATTAGTATAGTACTTTTAAGGTTATATTGACAAAATTTGGTTCTCCAGTTTACGTTACGACTACACAGCTCAATTCATGGGTATTAATCAGACAGGTGGAATTGATGGTTCTGTGAGAGATGCTAAGTTTACAATTATTGTGGGCGTAGATACTGAAACGTGTGAAGCTCAGCTTGAAGGATTCAAACTTAACAGACAAGGGTAAAGTGCTAGAAATTGATTGGAACTCTTATATTTTCTAATTATTAAAAAAAATTGTTTTTCAGGCGGATAGACATTAGATTTACTGGAAATCCATTAGGTGACCTTATTGCAAATATCCTCTCAAAAGCACTAACTACATTTTTACGGTCCTTATTTAGAATTTTCATTTCTAGATGGGTTCAAGATGGTGTTATTGCTATTCTTGCTTTAGTCAACAAATCGATAATTGGAATGTGTGTATAAATTATTTCATCTGAAAAATTACTAGAACGCATTAACCACTTTGTTACGGTTTTATATTATTTTCCATACGTTTTGCAAATAATTTAATGTTTTTAATAAAGAAGCAAAAATACCTATTTAAGAAATATTGCATTGTTTATTAAAGTATAAAGATTCATACAACCAAAAATGAAAGATAACAAGTCTTCTAATAATTACTTTGATAAGTCTATCTTAGATTTTACCTGTAAATATTTTTAATTTTGATATCTTCAGTAGCTGGTTAATAAAAAAAAGATTTTATAGAAATCTTCAAATCAGGAAACAAAACAGCGTTATTTCATTAGATGACATATAGACTTTTACCTGGAAGTATAGTAGAAACCAAGTGGAGGAATTCAAAGAAATTGATGGCAGCTGTGTACACATTCCTTTGAATTTTCTCTCTGAATTTATTTAGCTAACATTACTTCATAAACTAATAACGTAGGATAATTTCAATAACTTTGTCAAGTAAGTTTTAATTTGTCTCTTTTTTTATTTATAATGGGTCATTTTCATTGATGCCTAGATTGTCGTAGACAAAATGCTACTCGTAAAGTTATCAACGATGAAGCCGATGAGTTCCTTTCTCATTTGAGTAATCACTTGAGGTGTTAATTGGGCTATTGGCACACACTGTTGCGATAATTTGTCGCGACGTTTCGGAAGCTGATCCTGAGAAGGACGGTTTGGTTTATTATTTTGCATTTCTAAATTACTTTTTTTTCGTAAATTTCCGACCTCGTCGGGGTTCGAACCAGGGACAATAATCGCCAACTTGATTACTACGCTGCTGGGTGCTTGAACCACTGAGCTACTGGGGCGGTCTACTTATACAGTTTTAGATGTTCTACATAAGTTGCATTTTTATAGCTCGGTGCGCAGTAGATTATTTTCCCTTTCCCTTACAAACTTTTTCTAAGTATTTACCTTTTAAGAGTTTTACATGAAGCTTGAGTTATTTGAAATTAAACATTTTTATATGGAGATCTTAAAGCGGGTGGTATCTGGTGGATGCAATCCTCTTGTCCCTGGGGCTCCTTTGTCCTGCCAGTTTTAGAATCACCTTACGTTGCAAGGGCGTAGGCACCCAGGTCTTGAAAATCTTCCTTCTAGTGCGCTGCCTGACGTACGTCTTTGCCCTGGAAAGAGACAGGCCTTTGGGTGTATGCTTCCTTTCCGTTCCTTTTCTGGGTGACTACTTTCCGTACACTTCCATGACTCGGAGTTAGTAAAATTGCAACTCTGAAGTCGCATTTCCATCACTGTCCCATTATTTGCTGCTACTGAACTCTTTTCAAGGGATAGGGGAAATGTTAGAAATAATATAAGCAACCGCCTATTTAAGAAAATGAGGTTGATGATGATTACTCGAAACAGAAACGTTGTACCGGAATTTTGTTAGTGTATTTTAATAGAGAACAAAACGTGGCAATGGAAAAGTGGTTTTAGTTTTCCTATATCTCTTCAAATAAATAAAAGAAAAAATAATAACGAAAATAGAAAAATCTACTTTTTTTTAAATATCTCTGAGTCTTTTCAAGATATCTAGATTTTGCAAACGCCAACAAAAGCCAACTTTCATCCCATTTAACCTATCCTGTATCTCTTAGCATTTCCAAGATCTCCATGCTATGCATCTTTATCTTTAACACACTGTATAGGTACATACATATTGTAATATTACTCGTATACATACAGTATTTATAACCTCACATGATATCTAATATTCTAACGGAGTAATTTTTCGTAGGGGTAAATTTCTTGAAAGACGAGGGTCTACTATTTCAGGAATTACCGCTGATAAATAAAACTTTATTAGATTATTCTCCATGTTTCCCATCCAAACATCATTGTCGCGTTGAATTTTTTGAAGCAATAGATCTTTTTGTGTGTAAATGATTAGAAAACAATACTCTCGTCAGTGATATGTAATTGGCCCGGTATTTGATACATATAAGTGTGGTCTTCTTTTAAAACAATATCACTGTTTTGATTAAATTTACAAAAGGAGATTATTTTTTCCACTCCCTCTCGAACTGTCATAGCACGAGCAGTCTCTATAACTATAAAAAAGATAAAGTGAATTAAAAGATGATTTTTAAAAATATAGATTGTTCAAGGTGCTAAAAAAAGATGTGTAAAAGTGAATTTTTATATATTTTATAAATATACACAATTTTGATTGACATTTCATACAGAAAAACTTTAAAACTTAAAAACTATAATAAATTTAACTTAAAACTGAAAAAAAGACTATACCAATTCAAGATCTTATAATACTAAAATGCATATTGAATAGAATTATAAAGTTTGAAGCTAGAAAATCAAATTTCTATAAGTATAAAAACTGTGATTGACATTTTCACGCAAAAATTTAAACTTTTAGAAATTCAGTAAATTTAACTTAAAACTGAAGAATACCTAGATTAAATCAAGATCTTGTAATACTAAAGTGCCAAGTGAATAGTTAAAGTTTAAAGCTAGAAAAATCAAATTTTTATAAGTATAAATACTGTGATTGACATTTTCAAGCAAAAATTTAAAAACATAAAAATTTGAGAAATTTAACTTAAAAATAAAGAAAAATTATACTAAATAAAGCTATTTTGATACTAGAATGTATATGTAAAGATTAAAAGTACTATTAATATTATTCTGTTACTAACATAATAATTTTATTTATAATTCATATGAATTTTGCTTTCAACTTTTATAATAAATCAGATTTTAAACCAATTCATTATTAAATACCTTACAGTATCTTTATCATTATCTTTATCATTATCTTTATAAACCCATTACAGCAAATTAAAACTATAATTATAACATATTTCAATAGATAACAAAAAACTATATATATTTCTTTCTATAAATATTAATTTTGCTCTTTCTTTAAAAGTAATTTCCTATAATTTTTAATATGAAACAAGATAATTACTCCCAACAATTAACTGACTTATCAGCTATAAACCTTTCTTTTAATGAAACAGGAAAAAAAATCAGGATAATATATTGGAAGATTGTTATAAACAATTGGGTACTTTCCATGAATTCGTTTTATGCTCCAAAGACCCATTAAGCAAAAAAACAAAATGTTTAACTGGATTACTTGCAATACAACGTAATCTTATAAAATTAACACAACTAGTCCTAAAACCGAACTCTTAAGATAATTGTGACCTCAAAGATATAATCTCAAACACTATAAAAGAACAATTTCCTGCACTAAATGAAAAACCTTCCCCTTCATTTGCCCAAATTACTTCAATCCCAATCTCAAAATCAAACATAATTGGTAAACCAAACAATCTAAATACAAATAAATATAAAGCAATTATTTATCCAAAAGATAATACAAATATTAACACATCTGAAGAAACCAAAAGGACTTTGTTTCAATTAAATCCCAAATCTTTAAACATTAAACCAGATAAGGTTATAAAAGTTAAAAATAAAGGAGTTTTAATTGAATCCAGTGACCCACAATTAGAAAATATAATCCATAATGAAAAATTAATTGAAGCTGGATTATTTGGGAAACTTCCTGAAAAACAATGGCCAAAATTAATTTTTTATAATATACC
>VTPC01075411.1:0-28454 GCA_011009095.1 Ignelater luminosus | reverse complement strand
TTTCAGAGAAATAAGGCACCAAATTGCGTTAAATCACCTGGACCTTAAACAACTCTATAGGCGGACTTTACAACCGAATGAAAAGGTTTTCAATGACCGCAATGAAGATGACTACCTTCTCGTCCTTCCCTTGGGTTCTGCCCTTTATCTTTTCCCACAAGGAGCTATTGTAGTCAGCTGGTCTTAAATTTTTTAGCCAAGTGTTCCCAGCACGATGCCGAATTACAAACAGCCCTAAACCAAATGAGGACCTTATCTCGAAAAAGCTCCAAGCCAGAGAGGAACAGCTGCTGCTTGAAAATGCCTCCACCACTCGTTCTAAGAATCTGACTAGAGTGCATGCATCTCCATTGAAAGATACGTTCCATCTTACAATAGAGACAAGTTCCTCTGAAACTTTTCCTGCCTAACAAGAACTGATTCATCTTCAACAGCCTCTAAACTTCTCTTCCAAGGAGAATATTTGGCAGTAAAAGTCCCGGATCCTTTACGAATTCCGATAAGGAATGATCATCCTGGTTGATCACGAAGGTAGTATTTGCCCCTTCAGCAACTCTAGGAGAACTGAAATTAGTTAGCTGTGACGAACGCGATAGCAGTCCCGGCCACTGGGACGTAAGGACGTCTTTGAAACATTTTGCTCCAAAGACCTACAAAATTGGTCCGATCTCGACACAATACTGGGAGTTGGCACGTCCAACAACGAGAATGGTTGTAAAAAAATTCGATGACTCAGAAGACCTGAACATCCCCTCGTCTCGTCTGCCGCAAGTAGTCCTCCCTTCTCCCAAAAGTCGAATCAAACCGGTTCGTGATTCCACGCTCAAGGAACAAAAAGGAAAATTAAACAAATCCTTTTTCTATTTAACAATAGGGTCCTGTCCAGAGCTTCAATGTACGAAATCCGGATTTTAAGAAGTGAACGAGAAACTCAAAGAGAAGAAAAAAAACATCCGCAATGATGATCATAATACGCTAAACTGTTCCCTCAACCGGAACAGCACTTACTCATCTTGTGCTAATCCAGAAATTCAAAATTATCACAACCCTTAAGGGAAGCGAAGTAATCAAACTAGTTATAAATTTCAATATTTGAAATAAATATAAACAGCGTTTCACCTGCCTTAGAAGTTAAGAATGGTGAAAGAAAATTTTAATTTAAAGCAAGGGCAATTCAAACCTGCACTAATAACATGCCTTACTCATCATTCCTAAGAACAAACTAAGGAAACCTAGGAACATCCAAAAGCGTACGCAAGCAAATCTTATGTAACGGGAAAGAACAACAAGTGACCGTTACAACTTGTATATATGTTACTTGAACACTAACTAGTCTTCTCACCAAAAGTAAAACTATTTTAAAAAATGGAAGAAATAGATTTGATTCCTCAATTTGTACTTTTAGGATACTTTTTAATCTTTTTTCTAACTCCTACCCTTAAGGATTTAATTTTGCTTTCTCCCATTTACTAGCTTGTTCTAAGTATTTCAGTGAATTTTTAGATCTGGTGTGTTTTTAACCGTTCAATTCACGTAGTGGGCTGGTGCCAAATGTGGCCAAAGTAATGTATTTTTCTGATGAATTTGAAGGAACCCAAACAAATGTATCTGGAGGCACTTTTGGATGTACATTTTAGTGTTTCTCGTGCTAACTGTAAAAATGGCGTGTTCTAAAGGGTTTTCCAATAAGAGGTGTTATTTTGAATAGACCGCTATTTCGGTAGATGTCACTTTTGAAGCTATCATTTTTTGACATTTGACAAGTAGAAACTACGCCATTAATAAATATGGAACGATACACGCTTCAACAACGCATTGAAATTATTAAAATTCACTATAAAAATGGTGAAAATTTGGCAGAGACGGTTCGTAAAACTCGAACATTTTTGGGTCACCGTGAAGCACCTTGTCGGACCGCAATACAGAAATTGGTGAAAAAATTCGAGCTCTTGGGACAAGTTAGTGATGTGAAGAATAAAACCCGTGCACGTCGCTCAAGAACAGCCGAGAATATTGCTGTTGTAGCCGAAAGTGTTAAAGAAAACCCAGGTTTGTCCATTCCTCGTCGTTCTTTGGAATTAGCCATTCCACAAACGTCATTACACCGTATTTTGCATAAAGATTTGGGTCTTAAGGCTTATAAAGTCCAGTTAACACAAGAACTCAAGCCGGCCGATCATCAACAACGTCGTGTCTTTGCTGATTGGGTCGTTGAAATGCATGAAAATGATCCAGAATTCCATCGAAAAATCATCTTGAGTGATGAGGCCCATTTCCACCTCGGTGGCTTCGTCAACAAGCAAAATTGTCGGATCTGGGGCTCAGAAAATCCAAGAGTTATTGTTGAAAAGTCTCTCTATCCTCAACGTGTGACTGTTTGGTGCGGTTTATGGTCCGGCGGAGTCATTGGACCTTACTTTTTCGAAAATGAGGCTGGAGCAACAGTTACGGTGACTGGATTGCGCTGTCGAGAGATGATTAACGATTTTTTATGGCCGGAATTGGATGGTATTGATCTGGACAACGTTTACTTTCAACAAGACGGCGCTACGTGCCACACAAGCAACGAAACCATTGATCTTTTACGGAAAAAGTTTCCGGACCGTGTTATCTCTCGAAGAGGTGATCACAATTGGCCACCGAGATCTTGTGATTTAACACCTTGCGACTTCTTTCTTTGGGGCCACGTGAAAGAGAAGGTCTACGCCAACAGCCCAGCGTCGATTCAAGACCTCAAAGATGGAATTCGTGAGGCTATCGAGGACATAGGGCAGCCACTTTGCGATTTGGTTATGGAAAATTTCATGAAAAGGATATTGTCCTGTAAGCGTGGTCGTGGTGGTCATTTGCCTGATGTTATTTTCCACTATTAACGGCATACCTTCCGATCATTTATATTAAAAAATGGCACTTTTCTTTGAATATCAGAATAACACCTCTTATTGGAAAACCCTTTACTTACCACAACCACAAATACTTAAGTATTAAAGTCAAATTTTAGGTATATCTCATCATCTAGAACAATGCAGAAGTCTTTCTTACAAATGTTTAATTTCAAAGGCTCACGATTTTGCCTTTTCTAGTTGTTCTAGTATTAGGTTTGGCACTTTTTGTTTTTCTAAGTAAGCAAAATCTTTGTTTAGTTGTTGCACCTTAGACTGTGACACATCTACAATTCTAGCGATGTCTCAAGTTGAAGCTGAGCACTGTTGACTAATTTCTTCTAAAACTTTTCTCTCTAAATCTGTATTACCTGTGGCTTTAGGTTTGCTGCATCTTTTTGATAGATCCATCATGTGTAAACTTCAAAAAATACAGTTAGTTGACCTCTGCAGATTTATAGAAAAAAAGGTAAAGTAAAATTTCACTTCTAAGTTTTTCATTTGAATTCATTTTGTTAAGTTTACGTATACACTTCATTAATTTACAGTCCCAATTAAATGTATAACAAGTGCTCTCATCTTCCCGGATTCACTTGAGGCTACTTTGGCCGTGTAGAAACTTATATGCAATAGCCTTTGGACGGAATCTAAGTCTTCAAACCTTAAATACTCTTTGCTCTTTTAAATTTGCTCTTCTAAAATACTATTTACTAAAAAAACAGATCAATCGTTTTTATGCGAACGTTAGCAAGTTTATCTCTGTTCTTCTAAATTTCAGCTCGCTTGTACGTATTATTTTCTCCAGATACGTTCAAAGTGGGGACCACTTCAAGTTGAACTGGTGCTCTTATATTCTTATACCATGTATACGATACCATTCGCAGATAATCCATGGCCCCTGCAAAACAGCCGAAGCTCGCAAATCGCCTCATTGAATTTTCATCGGCAATCCTGTAAATAAGTAGAAATCAATCATTGTGGCATATCTCTATAAAAAGAGTATTTTGCTCAGGCTACGTTTAGTGTCTAAAATTTTAGGATTACTGTAGTCAACAGACAATGAGGTAAACATTGCTAATGTGTAGCCTCAGAACAGTATGATTTGGTCTGACTGCTTTAACGTTGCTTTCATGCTGAGGGATAGATCTTCTAAAAAACTAATGAGTTGACTCATAAATACTCAAGAATAAGGAAAACCTACTTCATGACTTTGAGTACGTTTGGCATTTGTTCGATACATGTTTGAGCTTTTCATGCTGATTAAATGATGTATCCAATATCAAAGAAAATCCTTACACAATGCATTTATAAAGGTGATTAATGGAATAATGAGCATTGTTTTACTTACGTCTTGCTGTAGACACTGCAACATATGAAAATCTAAAATATTTATTAAGATTAGTAGTTTCACTTTGCTATACTCACAGAAGGAAAACTTTTTTTTGGACTGTCAGTGATATTAATAATTAAAAAATTATTTATTTTTAATCTATAATACCAAGAATGGAAATACACTAATCCAGCAGATTCATAAACAAACAAACTCGGCTTTCCGAGAAATAAGATTTTAAAAGGAATGGCTTCTATAAAATTATTTCTTGGACATAATGAGTATTTAGAAGTAAGGATATCTCTAGTATATTAACAGTGCAAAGAATGAAAACACATATTGCAATACACTAAGCAACAATTTTACTGAAAACTAAAATTAACTGACATTGTTCCTCTAATTAATACTGTGACCTTAAATGTAAGTACAGAATATTCATTGTAATAACCGTAAGTGTTGTTTAAAGTCGATTCAGTTCTGCCGTAATCCTCTTACTAGAGAACATGCAGACCATGCAACCTTGAGCACCTGTAAAATGCGGAATCGTGTCTACGAACAATTGCTTTCTGCTAACGTAATACTTACATTCACAATGGTTCCTGCATTGATAATAACTAGATCTCCAGCTTTTATGGTAATTTCATTTTGAGAACTTTGAATTATAAGCAGTAGCGGTACTTTTAAAGAAGGAACGTGCTGAAAATACCAGTTGGAAAAATAGACTGCATCTGAAACTGCCATGGCCTAAAACATTTGATAATAGCATTTAAAAAAGGGACATTTGCTCAACAAATCAAAAATAGTAAAGGGCTATCTAGCTCAGGATCTTCATTTACCTCGTTTGTTATGTAATTCGCTGGAATACAGAAGAAAGCAAGTTGGAGAGTGACAAAACTGAATATAATGACATGTCTCATTTGATTTTGATAGGAGCGGCTAAAACAGATATAATTTGTAATTAATGTGCTTAGCGCTCATCTCAACGCCGCCGTACCGAGTGGAACTATGAGACCCGACCAAAAATAATTTTTTATAACTACCGAAAATGCGATTTCTTTAGGAATTTCTTCCTTTTAGTTAGTTACATAGGAATAACTATTACAAACAAATCTAGTTTTATATCCCTTACACAGTTCTACCTGCAACAGTCTAACTGAGTCTAAGACCTATGATTAGTAACAATGCAAGTACATTGATAAACGGTTATCAATAGCTTTTTAATTTTTTTTTATACTTATGGTTACTTTTCTAAATCTCAGTTAACCTCGCCAATGCTTGCAAAACACTACATAAATAAATAAACCTTCGTTGTTACTTAAAGTAGAAGTAAAGTTTGAAAAATATGGAAACTGTGTCAGCTGGTTATTTCTTTAATCATACCTACGCTAATTTCTTTAAACACACATTTATCATTTTCAATGCTTGCAAGGTACTTAAGAAATAAACTTCTGCTGTAACTGAAACTATCAGCAAAGTTTGAGACATACGACAAGGCTTATAAGAAACTGTTCCGTATCTCGAGGACGTCATTAATTAAGTTCTTAAAAATTAGACAAACTCAACTTCTTTTTTGTAGCGAAATATCTTTCAGATGTCTTAATACAGAGAAAAATATCTGTTTACGACTAATACTAATCAATGACCTAACATGTTTCTACAACATTATCTGATAGTTCAGTAATTCGAGACATTGAAAAATGTTACCTTTCAAACGCAGCAAGCAATTCTGCACAAATCAAAGGACCATCTATAACAAACTCGATCAGCAGCACTAGAGAAAATGCTTCTCGGAATTCCTTAACAAACCTGAAAAATAATGTAACTTACACAGAAACTGTGACAGTAAGTATATTGTAAGCTTACCGTAATATTATTCTGTGATGACGAACACAACATTTTATTTCCTGCAGTTGATTTGTTTCCACTTGATGTACTGCGTTACCTTCTACTTTTAGCTTTTGTAAAGTTTGCGACAAAATTCTAAACTGAATAACTATTTCAGCACAAAATCCCAAATACATACAGTCTAGAGAGCAAACAAAAAACGCACAAAAGGGTATGACGATGATTTGTTCGATCAAAACAAAGCGATAGAGCATTGCATGCCCTTTCATAGTCCATATTCCAGTAGGAATTGTATTTTGCAGTAGAGGAAATATTATTACAAGAAGTACGCATATTAAAACCGCCAAAAATAACAGTCTTTGTAGTTGCGAAGTAAAACGACGTATTGCCATTAGTTTCATTTTAGTCTGTTGGTTACATTTACTAGGATCCCAGAATAACTTGGCCGTTTGGAAAAGCCTTGTAAAATCTTCATTACGGTAGGTTACAATCATCATTCTTACCATGGCCTAGAATAAATTCCTTTTTAATATTATCACTTGTCTGATTTTAACAGAAATTTTCGTAATGAACAGAAGGTTTAGAATTGAACAATTTTATTAAGTTTTAATTATGCAACAGTTAAGTTTCTTACCATTGAAAAAGCAAGTATATCCTCCAAATTGCGTACGATATCGGATATATCTCTTTTAACGTTTAAGAATTGTAGCATAGCTATTAGAACTAGGTTAGCTACAATTAAGGCAAGTATACTCATTGGAATGTAGGCTTTAAACTTGTTTGTAGAAAACAATCCAAGTTTACTCAAAAGCAGAAATGGTAACTTCACTGATTCTGGTATTTCAGCAATTAGGACTTCCATATTTGGTTTTTTATTGTTATTGATTAGTTTACCCTGTAATACAAAATATCAAAATTATTGCATGTCTTAAATCTCGCAGCAAAACCTGAAACAATGGTAGATTAAACTACAACATTTTTTGACAAGCAATTATATGTTTGCAGGCAATGCCGTGCGAAGCGATGGAAAATATCCATTGCTCGTATGCAACACCTGGATGATAAAAAAAACAAACTGGAATATGCTGTGTATTAAGCAAAAAGTTTGGCTTTTGAGTTATAGACTATTTTTAATGATTTTTCTCTCAACACTTAGCTGTCACTATAGTTATCATAAATATGCTATATACCGTTGCATTTGTAAAAGGGTTTTCGAGACATGAAAAAAGAGTATTGCTTTGTTGTGTTCTTAAGTAATCAAGCAGTACAACAAAAATATAAAAACGACCTATCACCTGAACAATAATATATCATGGTGGGACATGCATAAGAATGAAATGGCAATATTACATTTGTACTACTTTTACAGTTACCGAATTGGAGTCTGTTCAAAAAAATGGTATTGGCCAATTTTTACATACTTGGTCGACACTGCAGCTCAAAACGCTTAATATTTGTATCGAAAATCTAAAAGAAATCTTAACCAACTTGAGTTTAGGCAAAATTGGGGTCTCCAAGAGATATAGGTTTTGACGGATTACAGCATTAGATAGTGGTTCTTCCTAACAATAAGAAAAGAAGATGCGCAGGCAAACATTCCACTAGCAAAGAAAGGGCCATGTGCGGCAAATGCAATGTGGATGTTTGCACCTAATGTTTTCAGAAATTTCACACTAATTTAAATTAAACAAAATACTGTTTTTCTCTATAAACCGCTCGACCGCTTGACGGTCCCAGATCGGTACAGCCTTTTTTTCAGAAATTTAGCACAGAAAATAATATTTGTGGATATGTACATGTGACCTCTCTAAAGATTCAGTACCACACAATCACAGGCGACATTCACATAATGATTAAACCGGTTGTGCTACTGTGATGGGAAAAGCAACGGACAACCACCCCACTATTCTTCCTAGTAAAATCATCATAGTTGGAAATACAGTAACAATGGCCCCGAGTTCCTGGCGTCCCTTAAATGAAACAGGGGTGCGAAAAATCCGTGTGTGGAAAATTCAGATTAATAACACTTTAAGGATGGAACGTACCAAGCGGACAAAATACACAACGCTATCAAAGAGATGACAAGACTAAACTTACAAATATTTGAAGTAAGTGAAATGAGATAAAAAAGAAGCGGCAAGTGCCACATTCAGGGACACACAGTGGATTAATTTGGTTTTAGCTCAGGTCAACACGAAAATGGAGTAGGAATTTTTCTTATTGAAGCAATCGGTAGTTTTTTTAACATTGTTCAAGTATACGCCTCCACTGTTGATGGGAGCAAACAAAAAATAAAAGAGTTCTACAAATCCCTCCCGGGCACAATAAGACAATTACCAAAACATGTCATGAAAATAGTTATGAGGGACTTTAATGCAAATATCATAAAAGGAAGAAGCGAAGAATTCGTGGTACCGTATGGTCTTGGTTGTGAAGGACGATCGAGGAGACCGCCTAAATAACTCTTCAATATAATAACAACTCGTAATCCTGAATACCTTCTATGAACTAACGGCTAAAAGATTATAGACATGGACATCACCACGAGATAATCCTTGAAACATCACAAGAAACTAAATTGATTATCGTTGTCCTAATTAACAAACCACGTAACTCCAAAAAATACGATTTTGAAATTTTCATGCTACTGCATTCGTTTATGGTTCCTGCACAACTTCACCAAACCTCATAACTCCAAAAAATTTAAATCATCCAACAAAAGGCAAAAACAAACCACGTATATTTTTAGGAGGGAATTTCGTTATTGCAAACCAAGTAACTCCTAGCAGGGGCAGCCTGTTGTAATGCAAAAGTGTGCTGTCTTTGCAGTGTTTGGATTTATCTGTGATTACAACATTCTTTTATTGCTTGGAGGCTATATGGCACGTGTTTGAAGGTTGGTAATGCTATATAATACTATTTTAGCATAAAATTATAATGAATATAAAATTTTAAGTTGAAAACTAACCCGTTTGAAAAGGATATGTGATTTACGTGTTTTGTTAACAAAACAAAGTTTTAGGTTAGTTTGCAATTTTTGAGGAGTTACACGTTTTCATTCTATCAACGTTTACTTTTAAAATAATTTAATTAAAATTGTACTTTACTAAGTTTAGTTTAAATTCAGGTAATTTATAAGTTTTATAAGGATTTACTAGCAGAAAAACATTATTTTTTGTGTACTTCTACTAAACTCAGATGGAGTTACGTTGTGTGCTAATCTGTTCTTTATGAAGTTACGAGGTTTTATTTCAATATGGAACGGTAGATACGGGGTTTATCTACAATTAAAGGTTTTGAATGAAAGACATTCCAGGAGTTAAGTGGTGTGTATTTGTTTTATTAAACTGACCACTAATTACGTTTTTGTTACTTTTCAGTTCAAAAATGTCTTCGAGAGCAAAACAAATACTACAACTAGCAATAATTGCACAATCTGACTAGGTAAATGGTGGATGTTTGCTTTTGCCGCCGGTCAAGAACCAAGATTGTACTGACCGTACTAATTTACCTTCAAAGATTGACAACGAAGATGTCATTGTTGATGATATTATTTCTACACCAGACACGTTTATGATTGATGAAAATAGCATCTTAATTCAAATATTTCCTGAATCTGAAGCTTAAAATCAAACAGCTGATGTAAATGACTTAAATAATTTAATAATATTAGAGACCGAAAATAATAACAAAAATGTTAATAACACACAATTAGTGGAGGAAAAGGAAGAAGCTGAAAATTTTGATATTAGTCAAGATATAAGTTTTGGAAGTCTCTCTATAAACCTACACTTTTCAGATACTGAAGCGCTTAGTGCTGTTAAAGAATTACATGATTGTAACATACTGACCCATACAGACCTTGATTGTAGTTTAATAAGTGAAAGTGTTTACTGTCAAGCAGAAAAATCTAATAAGTTTATCTCAGAACCATGTGACAAGGGAACAAAGAATGCAACGGAGTTAAGTCAAGAGGTAAACAGTAGACAAAAAATAATTGTGGTAGCTGAAGTTTACAATGAGAAAAATCAATTACCAGAACCTAGAGTTCTGTGGGATAATAAAATGGCAGAACCTAATCATCAAACCAGTACGACTATTGACGTAGAAACTGCTGATATAAATGACTTGAATATAATTACAATAGAAACAGAAGAAAATAACAGTGTTAATAACACAGAACCAGTTGAGGCAATTGAAGAAGCTGAAAATCTTGATAAAGATATTCTGAAACCCAGAAGAAGGAAACGCCATCAAGTAACAGAAGATGATTGGGAAGTTAAAAAAGCAAAGATGTTACGTGAACAAGGTAAAGAATACAAAGGGAGAAAGGTTATAGATGGAAAAGTCACGGGATTTGTCAGTAGGTCTAAGAGAACGATGAAAGAAATTACTTGCAAATGTAAAAGTAAAACTTTTCATTGCAAGACATTGACAGAAACAGAAAGACAAAAGATGTTTAATGATTTTTGGAAGTTGAGCTGGAAGGAAAGAAAGACTATGACAGATATAAATTTTAACCAAAGATCTCGGGATAGGAAAATTGAAAAAACTTCACCCTGAAAATTTTCTTTTAAATTCTATTTATGTGTAAATAATTCAAGAAAGATCAGAGTATGCAAAAAGACATTACTGACAATTTTAGGGATAGGAGAATGGATGGTCAACAAGTGGTTAGAAGACGGAGGAGAAGATCATCTAGAGAGAAAAAGACGAAACCGACGAGAGAACTGAAAATAAAAGACAATCAAAGAAGATTACAAAACAACGGAATTTAAATGAAAGATTAAATTTATTAAAAGAGTTTTTATTGGAATTGCCAAATGTAGAATCACATTATTGTCGGGCATCTTCTCAAAACCTCTATTTGGAGCCTTGTTGGACGTCAGAGTCTCAGTTGTTCAAGGTTTATACTGACAATTGGTGCAAGGAAAAAAATGCAGTCTTCCTGTACATTCCACAAAACGTTTGAAGATCTGAATTTGTCTTTATACAGACCGAAGAAAGATCAATGTGATATATGTAGAGCAGACAAGCTAAAACACATTACTAGTGAAGAATACAAGGATCATTCAAAGAAGAAAACCGCTGCTAGGCAAGAAAAAGACAACAATAAAAGAAATAAATAGCATGTTTACACGGTGGATCTTCAGAGCCTGTTATTGTGTCCTAAATCAAATGCTTCAGGCATATATTACAGGAGGAGACTTTCGGTCCACAACCTTTGTATCTATGATTTAAAGACAAAAAATGGATTTTGCTACCTGTGGAATGAAACAGAAGGCGAACTCAATGGAAATGAGTTTGCAAGCATTGTAAGTCATTTCATTCCATCCCAGTTACCGCTTCGCAACAATGCAAAGAAAATAATAATTTTCAGTGACGGCTGTAACTATCAAAAGAGAAGTTCTATTTTGAGCAATGCCCTGTTACATTTAGCTGTTAAGTACAAGATCTGTATCAAAAGTAAATATCTGGGAAAAGGTCACACGCAAATGGAGTGTGACTCTATGCACTCCATCATAGAGCGGTATCTAAAACAGAGAGACGTTCATGTGCCAGCTGGTTATGTAGAGATATGCAAAAATGCTAGGAATTATTCTGCACCTTATAAAGTTACTTATTTAGAACATTAACTCTTCAAAAACTATGTAAACCCCACAATGTACAAGTCGATCCGTCCTGGATTGAAGAAAGGTGACGCCAAAGATACTGACATCCGCTGTTTGAAGTATTCTGACGACGGAAAAATTTATTACAAACTAAATTTTGAAGATGAGTTCAAACTATTACCTGTTTGCAAGGATAACGCAAAACAATCAGAAGAAGACAGGATCCAAAACCATCATTAAGCCATCCTATAGACAAAATACAAGCATTTCGTGAAGCAAATTTTCCAAATTTGTACGACAGTAGGTTGAAGATAACGGAAGCAAAGTACAACCATCTGCAAGAATTGAAAAGTACAATACTAAGGGACTACCACTCTTTTTATGACGAGTTGCCATTTTAACAGACTGCTTCAATCCATGAAAAGGTCAAAATTACCATCGTTACATGTATTTTTACTAACATTTTGTTTTATTTGACATTTTTATATGTTTCCAAATATAATATACCGTAATTATCTCATTATTCCAATTTCTAGTATTTTATTTAAAACCTTATACTCATTGTCAGACCACTTAACTCCAAATTTAAATTTTGCAAACGACGTGTCTTTTATACAGATACCGTGTAACTCCTTAACGTAGCTATTTCTAACCTGGTAACTCCATTGTAATTATTAATATGTTTAATTATATAACAATATGGTCTATATACATCTCAGAACACTTTAAACTTTATTGTTAAGAATAAACAAAAATAATTTATCTATTCACTGTCGAATAAATCAGTTTCTTGTTCTTCCTGTAAAAAGTGGGAAATGTGAGTTACGTGGTTTGTTAATTAGGCCAACGTTATATTCTCATAAACAGACGATTTCAAAACAGCTTTACATCCGTTAAGACATACCTCGGTGCGGATATATCATCTGACTATAATTCCGTAGTAAGAACTTTCAGAATCAAGCTGAAAAACATTAGAAAAAAAAACAACAATTAAACGATGGGACATAAAGAAACTAAAAGATCAAGATAGAAAAGAACAAGTAAAAACGCAACTGAAGAACAGTTTCAAAGACAAAAAAGGTAATGCGGATGATCTCGAAAATATACAATGGGAGATCAACTAAACACGTAAAAAATTACTTAGGCCGAAAGCTACCAAAAAAAAAACCTTTGATGACCTATAAAATCTTCCAACCAATGGAAACAAGAAGATCGTATAAAAACCAGAATATGAGGTCCTACAAAGGCATACAATAACAAATTAAGAGAGAAGTAGGGAGAGCAAAGGCACAATGGCTAAAAGAAACATATGAAAAAATAGAACCCTTAGAAGTAAAGTTCTCCCACTTTAGTATGCATAAAAAAGTCAAGGAAGCTGCTGGCCTTTTGAACACAAGCACACGTGGTTGCTTAATGAACGATAATGACAAAAAAGTCAAACTAGATAAGCGGAAGAACTACATCAGAGAGCTATTTACTGATGAAACAGAAATCTGTCTTCTCATTTGTGAAACTGGACCATCTATCACAGTGCACACGATGAGAAAGGCCGTATTACACATAAAGGATGTCAGAACGCCCGGTCTGAGACAATTTCCAAGCCGAATTCCTAAAACTGTTCGATGACGAGGCTTAAGTCGACATTTATCACAGTTTCAAAGAAACCCAGCGCCAAAAAATTCTCAGACTATCGCACTATAAGTGCCTAATTTTAGATTTTTTAGGAAAGCGAAGGAAAACTCGTTTTAGGATAATCTACGCACTTTTCACTTGAAAAGAATTTTTTTTTGTGTTTAAGTGCCTTTTTTTCTATGTTTTTAAAATAAATCCCTACAATCTTTAATATCTGCCTATAAATGCCTATTTTGCCTAAATCGATGCCTATTTTGCCTAAATGGATGCCTAGTTTTCCTAAATGAGTGCCTAGTTTACCTAAATGGGTGCATATTTTACTTGTATGTGTTTTTAATATCAATATTTAAATTAAGAATTTTTAAAATACAATGTCAGTATTGTTACCTTTACTGATTAAGGTCCGTTATTAATTTTTAGAAATTTGCTTTCAACTTCTTTTAAAGAAACCTCTTATAACCTATTTCAAATGTCCAGGCAGTAATAAATAATCCGCTTAAGATGTTTATGTTGATAGGGGTTTAAACAAGTCAGACTCCTAATATACGCGTCAAATTTAAAGAAGGAGATTAATCTTAAATGTTATTTAAGTAAGTGTACCTTTGTTGTAAAACTAAAAAGTCAAGTACCTGTATCTTGAAAGGGGTGCATTGTAGGACACTATTGTGTATAGAGAATTTTTTTACTTATAATTAGCCTAGGAATTATCTATTAAACCTTTTTACCATCATTAGGAAACACCCTGTATAAATGTCCTTATAATGTAGTACTTCCAATAATAAAACGTATTTCTATTGCAATTTGTTTTTAGATGTATTATTTAACATGTTTTAAGTTTTTTATCAATTTACCGTTTTATCATATCAATATTATTTTATATAGCTATAATACTTGCAATATCTAGTTTCTCAACAAGATAATTATTAAATTTTAGTTTACAAAATTTAATTATAAAAACATACAAAGGTTAAGCAGTAAAGCTGAAAATCTTAAATGATCTTTCTCAAGGGTTATTAAATCGCATAAAATTCTTATTTGGTCACCTAAAGTGCCTATTTGGTTGCCTAAAATGCCAGTTTTAGCCTAAAATGCCTATCATGAAGCCTACTTTAAAGGTTTCTAGTGCCTATTTTGATGATTTTTAGTCCCTAAAAATCCGGTCTGTACTCATGAGTCATCTGCTAAAACTGAAATTCTTCACCAACGGATTTACAAAATCTGCGAACACTTGGGACGAACTCAGTTTGGATTCCAAAACGCCGTAGGAACCAGGAAAGCCTAATTCTGTATTCAGGTTTTATTCCAGAGATGCAGAAATGTAAAATACAACATTTATGCGTGCTTTATTGACTACCAAAAAGGAGTTGATGGAGTACAACATGACAAACTAGTTCAAGTGTTAAGGAACATTGCTTTAGATGACAAAGACACAAGAATTATCATAAATCTGTACTGGAACCAAACTGTCAAAGTTCGCATTGAGGGGGGAGATTCAGAAGATATCTAAATCCAAAATGGATTATGCAGGGATGTGTTTTGTCCCCTTTCCTATTTAACTTCTATCCATAAAAATAATCAGGGAGGCACTTGAGGATCTAGATGAGGAGGTATTAGTAAACGGAGAATACCTAAATAATATCAGGTATGCGGATGACACGGTAATATTTGCCAATAGTCTTCAAGGATTGCAAGAAATAATGTAATGAATTGCAATGACTAGCTAGCAGTTTGGCTAAATCTGAACATAAGCAGGACCAAATACCTGGTAATCAGTAAACATCCAATGCTACAAGGTCAATTACTAGTGGATAATAGACCCATAGAGAGGATAAATAAATACACATACCTTGATACGACCACTAACGAACAGTGGAATCACTTAGTAGAGATTAAGGTTTACATTGTGAAACCAAAAGTCTAGTTTATAAAAATGGTTAAATCTTTTAAAAGCCACAACCTCAATTTACCCACAAAGATAAGATTTCTCCGATGTTATGTATTCTCAGTCTTACTATACAGAGCAGAATCATGGACACCCGCATATGCAAACAGGCTTTCGAAATGTGTTTCTATCGACGTATTTTAATAATTTCCTCAACAGATCATATAACAAATGAAAATGTGTTGGAAAGACTACATCAACAAGCTGAAATTATAAAAAAATAATACTGCTAAAAATCGAAAATTAGAATATTTTTGCCATATTATGAGGAACGGCGAAAGATACAAACTGCTACAACTAATAATACAAGGTAAAACGCTCGGTAAGAGGGGACCTGGACGACAAAGTATCTTGTGGCTGAAAAACCTCAAAACCTGGTTTAATATGACAGCAGGTCTATTCCGAGCCGCAATGAAGAAAGTTTAAATAGCGTTGATGATTGGCAACATTCAATAACGGATAGGCACTACAAGAAGAAGATGTACATGTCTGCTGGTTATGCTTCATTAAATTTATGTGCAAAAACAACAAAACAGCAAGAAAAGAATTCCCGGATTAATAGATTAATTAGGACCTAGTATTTAGCTTAAATAACAAGTACTCTCAATTTTAATGTATTTTAGAACCACTTACTGTTATAGTCTCACTTCCTTATATTGTACTTTCACAATTTTGAATCCTTTTTTTGGAGCGTTTCCGTTCTCCCTTTGTACGTTCACCGTTTTACACCTTTTAATTGGTTGCTTTTACAAAAGGCAAATTTATTCTATTGTTTTTTGCAGCTTCTTCTTAAACAACTGAGTTATTCTTACAATAAAAATGAATTACTGGAACATCGTGTTCTTCTGTGTAAAAACTTGCCACTAATTACAACCTTTTAAGACAGCAATACTATGTATTACTATTATAGTTATGCTGGTCTGTATTAACTATAAAACTGATACTTCAGGACCCCCGCGAACAGAAGAAATAAATAATTTAAGAATTCCTAAGATAATGTAGGGTTTAAAGAAACGAATATTTACTTAAGAGACCGACGTGCCTTTCGACTTTTAAATTATGTAATGTTATTACTAGAGCAGACGTCGATGACGTAATTAATTGTTGAGAAACGTACCAAATACGCGCAACGGCTATAATAATAATCCATAATTTATTGGCCAGTTTAAAATTTCATCACACCCATTTTTCAAGCTATTTAATAATAAAAGTAACATACAGTGCACAAGAAAAGTAACACACAAATTCATTTGCAGCAAAAATTTTATTTTTTCAGGAAAAGTGCCAGGTACTTCGACTTTTTTTATTTCAAGTTTTAAGATGAAGGTAAAACATTGCTTTTAAAACAAGTATAAATGCGAAGGTCATTCGTATTCAGCTGATTTTAAAGTTTTCATTAACTGCGTGACGTTAAAAATGGTTAGGCTATAAAAATATCATTCAGAATAACTAACTAAAATCTCAAAAGACAAAATGGAAATTTAAATGCTGCTAGGTTTCCTACTTTTATATTTTATTAGTATCAACTATTGTTAATTAAAATTAAATTTGATTTTTGTCAAATTATTGGAGCGTCACACATTGGTGCGAAATCGAAAAAACGTGATCGAGAATGAATTTTTCACTTGCTTAGAAAATAAATACTATTTACAAGTGATATTAACCATGATCTGGCGCAGACCTCAAAATAATTATTTTGTACAAAAAATTACTATGAAAGCCGTTATATCCTAAAGTAATTTTGAATAGCTTTCTTGATTTAGGATTTACATTGACAAGTCGCCAGTTTACTTTGCCTAAATGGAAATTTTTGAAATTCAAGGATTATAACATTTATCGAAAGGTACAGAGGTAGACTTTGCATATAATTCGAGCTTTTCTAACCAATTCATTGAGAACTTCAAATCAAGTTATCACATGGGTATCGTTTGTATTTAAGCTCTTTTTTAAAAATTTGGTACAAAAATGTTTGCTGCCAGTATTTTTCTGAAAAATTAATAAGCGACCTCTCTCAGCGTTTTCCAGAAAAAGTGAAAGTAGCACCATTATTGAATTTGTGCGTTACTTCTTTTGTACACTGTACAAGATTATCCTTCGTTGATAGACTGTGTTTATATAATGACTAGGTAGGTATAAAGATATTTTACAAGAGCGCATTTTACATATCCAATAACAGGGAATCGTCATAAAATATTTATCTGCTTCCTATTAAAACTATCTGCTTTTCCAATTTAAATAATAAATAATTTTTTATTTAGTAATGTCCTGTACACGGAAATGGAATTATTAATAAATGAATATCAAAAGTAGTATCCTGCATTACATACAGCAAATAACAGAAATTATAAAAATAAACAAAACTAATTATTGCCTTAGTTGCAATTCAAACAGCTTTGATAGTTATAAAACCAAAAGTAGCAGCCGAACACGTCAGGTCAGAGTTCGAAGGCCGGAAAGCACGTTCTTTAAAGTATGAGAAGTCACCTTTAATAGTGTAGCTGGAAAAAATGATGTAAGATGACAAATAATGGATATTTTGTTTGTATAAAACTAATTCTTACCAGCAGGAATAATTGTAAATGTGTTGCAGTTTGTGCAGTTAAAAAGGCTACAAAAAGATAACACAAACAATGCTTTCGTATTACACAATGTTACTAAAAGCAGTTTAATAACAGATGGAACAAAGTCGAAGATAAAATTTGTCGTAAGAAAATCTGTTTCCTTGCCACCTCAAAAACATATTTATTATTTTTTTTTAGAATGATAATGAAGAAGACGTCTTTTGCATCTTACAGCGTTAGTCCTGCAAGTACAATAGCTGAGATACTAGAGAAAAAAGTGCGTAGGTAAGAAACGGAAGAAGAAAAAAAAGAACGACTTTAGAACAAGCAATTATTGCTAAAGCAACGGACACTCCTAAAGGAACCCCTGTAATAAAACAAAATCACCAGCCATGAAGAAGAGCAACTTATTATGGTACCTATCTAGACGAAAGCGTGTTTGCTTCTCAAATCTAGAATCTCTTTCCGTTATCTACATTCTCTTAGTTCACGACCAGCACTTGCCTGACAGTGACAGTACCTACGCTAACATCAGTAGGTTCGCATCATAACTTAATTAGTTCAGTGCAAATAATACCGTATTTTTCTTAGGATAGCATCTTCTTCAATAGAGGTCTGTATATGTTTTGCAGCAACGGACTCCCTGCAACACATTAAAGTCTAACTACAATACGTAGCAATGGTGCAGGTCATGCGCCTTAGAAAAAATGGTAGTGCTGTGGATTAGCAATTAAACTAAACACTAGACAGTCTGGTTGGAAGACTATAAGCTGTATCGCCTGCAGGCTTACCCTTTCGTTTAACCAAAACATATTTTTTTCATATTTCTTTAGAATTTCATGACTTAACAGTTACTTGCATTAAAATCCCTGACCAGAGAAAAGGCCAAAATCCCAAGAAAAAACACCAAAAGGCTCTTGTTACCTACAGTTGTTCGTGAATTTTTTGTGTCAAAATACCTAGCTTTGTACTCTGCTTTGAAGGTAACCATGAACGCCCACAACTTGGCAATGCATTAAATCCTGAGATACGAGGGTTGCAATTTATGTATGCGAAACTGGTAACGCTAGCCTTGCTAGGCGCCATCTGACATATCCATCGTAAAGTTTGCCATTTTTGACGTATACGTACCCAGAACGTTTTGTGATCCAGACGCTATTTGTGTTGTCTACAGTAACTTGAAAATTTTTATCTCAGTTAAAAAATAGAATTAACTCGCGAAAATTTCAGCAACAGTGCATCGATCAACTCACCTCGACTTTCGGCGACGAAGCGCCATCTAAAGTTACATATCACTGGTTTAGTGAATTCAATCGTGGTTGCTATTCGCCCACGGGCGCATTTAAAGGAGGTCGTCTAAAATCGGTGGTCGTGCCAAAAACCATCAATTAGTAATGCAAAATCGTCATGTGACATACTGTGAGGTTGAGGCATCGCTGGGCATTAGCATGACAAACTTATACAAGATATTACGTAAACATTTAGCCGTGAAAGGATTTGTTCGTGTTAGATGCCGTATAATTTGACAATCGCTCAAAAAAAAACGCTCGTGTAGATTAGTACAAAGGAATACTCAAAAAATTCAATTCTAGTGCGTCAAAAGCCGTGCATAACATCTACACAGGTGAGGAATCTTGGATTTACGCATATGAGCCCGAAAGTAAACAGCAGTCGACTGTATGGGTCTTCCAAGAGCAGCCAAACCCAACAAAAGTTGTTCGCACAAGAAACACTTTAAAGTAAAGGGTTGGGATGTGGCTGCAGTGCGACTGTAGTATCGTAAAACGCTTGATCTGAATGGTACACAGCCATTTGTTTGCCAAAAGTCTGGAGAAATAAGAAAAAACAACCAACGCCACAGAAACATCCTTCACCACGCCAGTGCGAGCTGTCACACATCGGTCCAAACATCTCAATATTTGGCCAGTTAAAACATCGAATTAATGAGTCATCCGCCGTACAGTCCTGATTTGACACCTATTTTTTTTTGTTCCTTTTCGCAAAGAATAAACTGCGTGGTCAATAATTTTTGACGCCAGAAGGAGCGGTTGATGCGCTTAAAATGCATGTTTTGGAAATACCTCAATCGGAATGGGGAAAGTGCTATGAAAATTGGTTTACACGTATGCAAAAGTGTATCGGCCATTGCAAAGAATACTTTGAAAAATAATAAAACCATTTTCAAATGATAAATATTTTGTGTTTATTGATTATTCTGGATACATAAATAGCAAACCTCGTATGACCTGAAGATACTTGCATAAACAAGTTTCGTCGGTTAAAGAAACGGAATCCGCAGTAATCCGCTGTAATACCTAATGATCTAAACGTAAAAAATGACGTAATAAAAGTAAAGTTCAATGCCTGGTGTATTTCTAGAGAAAATGAATTATTTCTAAATTATTCGCTTAGCTGAAACTTAACTGTCTCGGTGTAAAATTGCAAGACTTGAAATTTACAGGTGTAACAGTGCAAATTGGTTTTGTAGAAAAAGTAGTTTATATGGTATTGTTACAATATTAATAATTACAGAAGTCCCGAGTTTTAGAAGAAAATAAAATTAAATAACTTAAAAAACTTAATGGTGCCTTTATTGTGTATAAATTGTTTGAGATTGGTTCTGCTGATGCTTATTATGTCAATGTAACAATCAATGTTAGTTTAAATGTACCTTAACCTTGGGTACTCACTGCCCAAGAATCTACATAGTAAACTGCTAACATAACTAACTTTATTATATCAAACAGAAAAGGAATAAATAAAGCTAATGCACCAAAAATATTTTATAGATAACAAACAGTTGATACTCGATCTTGGCAAAAAAACTTCACTAGGCTTGGACTCAATGCAGGAGAATTTCTTCCTCAGTTTGCTTGGCTTAAACGGCTGGTGGAATGATCAATGTCCCTCATGTACTTTCATGCGTGAAGTAATACACCAAAAATGTCTTTTTATGTACTCACAAAACTATTACCTACAAGAAGGTTTGAAGTGTACAGGTGTAGCAGTGCAGATTTGTTTGGTAGGAAAAGTAGGTAAAGATCGAGTTTTAGAAGAAAATAACTTAAATAAATGCTAGTTGTCTAAGTCGTGTATCAGGTGGAGACCTCGGCAGTAATAATTATTTTGTTGAAAACTTACATGAGTTGCTGTTAGAACCAAGCAGAAAACTGATTTAAGATTTGAATGTATTGATTTCAGTTATGGTTTTAGTGCTAATAGGGTATCTCCCAAAATTGTTATTCTACTCCTATCTTATAAATTTAAGATGTGTTTTACCAAATACTCGAAAGTACAAGGTAGTTCCAAATCAACAATGAACGATGTCTTTGTAAACATTAGCCTAGACGAAGCTCTTCCGAAAATAACTGACATTACATAGTCTGACCATAATGGGCAAGCGATCTCAACAAATCCTATCACTGTTAATGTAAAACTGTTTACAAAACTGCCTTGTCAGAAAATACATATCACTTTAAACATTCCTTAGCTGAGGAATGTTGGTTAAAGGTCCTTACAGCTTCATTAATCTAATGTTCTTTTAATATGTTGCTTAAGGGTTTAGTATCCTTGTTTAACAGCAAAACCTAAATAATATAAAAACAAACTTATTAAGAAAACTGTAAAAAGAAGTCAAAAACTCAAATAGTGCCTCTTTGATACTAAAATGTCTATACAAAATCAAATATCCTCCTCCAAACGTGTTCAAGCATGTGTAGAATTTCGTTTAATTGGTTACTTGGGTTCATTCATTTTAAGATTTCACATGTGTTGCTTCCGCTTACGGTGGCAACTTTGTTATATCCACACCCAGAGAGGGTGCTGCATCTTGTAAAAATTGCATAATACAACAGATATGGCAGAGTGGACGCACTCATTTAGCTTACTAAATTAAATATCTCCCATTCTACTTCAATGTCAGCAAATAACACTGTGTGTGCATTGCTTTTTTGAGCTTATAAAGACATTAGGCGTATATTGGTCACCAGCTGACGATACATTAAATTACAGGTTAGTTGCGGTCAGAATTCTGATAAGGTTACCAAGCGTCAGCTTGTATCAGAAATTAGTAAAATATTTGATCCATTAGTTCTTCTGAGTCCGTGTACAGTTTTAGGGAAAATAATCTTACAACGCGTATGACAGGAAAAGACTGACTGGGATGAAAGTATTTCTAATTCTTTTAATGAAGGATGGAGTAAGTTGCAAGTCGAACTTCCACTTCTAAATGACATAAAAATTCCAAGATACGCGTAATGTGAAGATGTTACCCGTCTAGAACTCCATGCCTTTTCTGACGGATTAGAGAATGCCTATGGTGTGTGCATATATTTAAGGGGTCTTATTACACAGGTCAAACATACATTAATTTATTATGTTCAAAGTCAAAGGTTGCACCGTTGAAACAATTAACTATACCACGGCTAGAATTATGTGGTGCACGCTTTCTCTCAAGGCTACTCAAATCTGTTAACGTTACCTTGAGAGTAAACATAGTTAACAGTTATGATTGGACAGATTCTACCATAACATTAGCCTGAGTGCAAACTCCTCCAAATTGTCTCAAGGCATTTGTCAGTCAAAGAGAAGCGAAAATTCAGGAAAATTGCAAAGACGTGATTTGGCGGTACGTACCAACTGCAGATAACCCTGCGGATGTTTTATCTAGAGAGATCAACCTATCACAATTAATTCAGTCCAACCTGTAGTGGCACGGACCATCTTTCTTATTTACAAGACGAAACTTGTTGGTCAGAGCAAACCATGGTTAGGGTACCTTTCCTTTACCAAAAATGAAAAGGGTTGAAAGATCCTTTCTTACAATCACTAGCACACGTATAATTCAAATAGCGGGATTTTAGAACTGTAATAGGTTACTCAAAACTACAGCATATTGTGTTAGGTTTATACAGAATTGTAGATATCCACAGAAACCATTGCTAGGAACATTAACAGTTGATGAAATTAAGGTAGCATTAACATACTTAATACAATGTGTCCAAGAGAAAGCATTTCTCACTGGAAGTTTTCCGTTTTAGAAACGATATGGCATTACTAAATAAAAGTAAAATTATGAGTTTCCATTCATTTGTGGACTCAGATAGTGTATTGCGGGTAGGTAGTAGGTTGAAAGCATCACAGTTATAGTATGAACGAAAGCATTTAATCTTTCTACACTAACATCATTTTTCATACCCCATGTTGACCTTTCAACACAAACGCTTGTCTCACGCCGAACCTCAACGAATTCTAGATTCGGTTCGTGGTCAATACTGGCCACTAGATGGTACAAATATTATGCGAAAGGTGCTTTCACTGTCGCCCAACAAATAAGTTACCTTTGATGGAAAACTTACCGGCAGATCGGGTAACCCCAGCATTACCCTTTCAAATAGTAGTAACGATTATGCTGGCCTTTTCGTTATAAAGGACAGACCGGGTCGAGGGTGGAAACCTATTAAATGCTACATTTCATTATTCATTCAGCAGTAAGTGCCGACGTCGCTCTTAATTTAAGGGCATCGCTAAAACAATTCATAGCTCGCCACGGAAAGCTATAAAAAATATCTTCTAACAATGCTAAAAACTTTGTTGGAACGCACGATGAGTTGAAATCAATCCTTGAGAAACTAAGACAATGTGAGCATGAAATTATCGACGCTATAGCATTGGAGGGGATTACGTAGTCGTATATTCCACCAAATTTACCACACTTCGGCGGGCTCTGGGAAGCAGGAGTGAAAGGAGTCAAATTTCATTTAAAACGTCTCGCAGGCAACGCAATATTAACATTCGACCAATTTTATGCAATTGTAACTCAGGTTGAATGTGTTTTAAATTCGAAACTTCTAACCCCACTTTCCTCTGATCCCGATAATCTTAACCCGTTAACACCAGCCCATTTTCTAATTGGGCATAGACTCACAGCCATATCGGAACCAAAGCTGTCACATGTGCCAATAAATAGACTGTGACAATTCTAACGTGTTCAGCAACTTACACAACAATTCTGAAAGCGATTGCAGTCAGAATAGCTTTGTTACATTTCAACAACGAAGAAACTGGACGCAACAATCACCTTTTGCATCACCTGCTGACCTGGAATGCACGCCCAACCCTACACAATGTCTGAGTCTAGTGTCAGTAAAAATTAAGTAATAAAACATTGTGAAAGCTTAACACATTCAATGGTGGAAAATGTGTAAGCTTCATCTGTTCACTCTTCAAAGACGTCTCATCTTATTTAAAAGCTATATCAGTAATATGAAGCAACGAAAATGGTTTTTGGAAAAATATGTTCTTTTATGCATGTCTTCCAAAAATTAATTTAAAAAAAGATACAGAGGACTAGGTATCATTATGAGAATTTTGTCCTCTACTGCTTTAGGTTTTATGTTCTTTACCTTCAGGAATGTGATTCTGTGTCGACATTTGTCGAAATTTTCATTTAATTGTAATAAGTCTAATTACAATACGTAGACATGGTGCAGTTCGTGCACCTTAGAAGAAATAGTAGTACTGTGGGTTAGTCAGTTAACTAAACACTAGAGTCAATCTGATTGGAAGACTATCAGCTGTATGAGCTGCAGACGTGCCCTTTAATTCAACAAGAAAACATTTTCTTTGCATTTCGTTAAAATTTCATTACCTAATAGTTATCTCCATGAAAATCCCTAACCACAAAAAGGGCCAAAACACCAAGAAAAACCAGCAATAAGCTCTTATTGTAGAATCTTGCGTTACGCAGACTGCAGATAAACTAATAGGCGTCCCCACACTGACAGCTTTACAAGTCTTATACCAGTCGACATAGTTTCTATGTATGAAAAAAGAAATCATCTAAAGCCGTTTGTAAATTGCCCGTGTTCAAATACCTAGCTTTGTACTCTTCTTTCAAGTTTTCTCAATTAAAGGAACGAAATTAGCAGACGCCGTGATATCTAATGACCATGATTAGCTTTAAATTGCAAATATAAATGTAAAAACCGTACGTAATAAAAGTATGGTATAATGAAAATCAACTATCTCCAAATTATTTGCTTAGCCGAAAATTGTCTGTATGACTGTACGTGTAAAATTGCAAGGTTTGAAATGTACAGGTGTAAGAGTGCAGATTGATTTTGTAGGAAAGATAATTTAAATGGTGTTATAATATTAATTAGAAAAAAATCGTTTTAGAAAAAAATAACTTAACGGTACCTTTGTTGTAGATAAATTGTTTGAGGTTGGTTTTGCTGATGCCTGTTTTGTCAATGTAGAAATAAATGTTAGTGTAAATCTAACTTAACGTTAAGTACCCAATGCTCTAGGATTTACATACAAACCTGCTAACATAGCTAACTTTATTATACCAGACAGAAAAGTAATAAATAAAGCTAATGAACTAGAAATATGTTATAGATAACAAACAGTTCATACCCGATCTTGGCGGAAGACGTGACCAGGCTTGGACTCGATGCAGGAGAATTCCTTCCTCAGTTTGGTTGGTTTAAACGGCTGGCGGAATGGTCAATAATCCTCACGTACTTTCATGTGTGAAGCAATACGCCAAAAATGTCTCTTTATTTACTCACAAAACATTGTTTACGTACAAGAAAGTTTGAAATGTACAGGTGTAACAGTGCAGATTTGTTTGATAGGAAAGGTAGAAGAAGACCGAGTTTTAGAAGAAAATAACTTAAATGAACGCTAGTTGTCTAAGTCGTGCACCTGGTGAAGACCTCGGCAAATAATAAATATCTTGTTAAAATCTTACATAAGTTATTGTTAGAACTAAGCAGAAAACTGATTTAAAATTTATATGTATTAACTTCGGTCATGGTTTTAGTACTAATAAGGTATCTCCCAAAATTGTTATTCTATTTTTATCATATAAGTTAAAGATGTGTTTTATGTTAAATAACATTAGAAGCATTGAGAATAATAATTTATAAAATCCTCAGTACTTCTGGCATTGTATTAGATCTCAAAAGGAGATAATTCTTCATCTAACTGTATTAGATATAAAAATTCTGTCGGTTATACTCCTATTGAAATCGCCTCTTTATTTGCAAAGTACTTCCAATCTGTTTATTGCACCTATGATACCTATAAAAGTAAACTTTGGGATAATAATTTAAAAGAAATTGTTGATCTTTGTAATTTAAATATATCTAGAGAGGATATTTTCAATAAAATACATTCTCTATATGCTAATTTAAAGCTGGTCCAGATAATAGTCTCGGAGTCTTCTTGAAATGCTGTGCAAACAATTTAGTTGAACCTTTGAGCGTTTTGTTTAATAATTCTCTAAGTAGCTCCATATTTCCAGAATTGTGGAAAAAAATCAAACGTTTTTCCTGTTTTTAAAACGGGAGATCGTTTAGAAGCTCGTAATTACCGTGCAACTAGTACTCTGTCTGCAGTTCCAAAAGTTTCTGATGCCATTGTTACTGATAAATTGTTTCCATCCGTAAAAAATATTATAATTGGTGAACAGCATGGTTTTGTTAAGGGTAGATCTACGCTAACAAACCTTTTCCTATTTATCAATTATGTTCTACATACTATAGAATTGCACCATAACGTTAATTGTGTTGATACTGATCTTAATAAGGTATTTGACAGAGTAAATACTGAGCGCTTGATCTGCAAATTAAGTAAATTAGGTTTACAAAACCCCTTGTTGTCGTGGATCTACTCTTACCTAAACATGCGAAAACAAAGACTTGTCATTAATAATATTACCTTCCAATGGTTTAACGTTACTTCCGATGTACAGCCAGGGTCCCGTTTGGGATTACTTCTTCTTATATTGTTTATTAATGATATAAATTATTCTATCAATTCTAGCAAATTTCTGCCATGCAGGCGATTTAAAACTTTTCATTCGTACTGATGCTGTTGGTTCAGAGTGTTTGTTACTGAACTAGTACCAGTTCTGTTTAATATTGTTTAATATATAAACTTATCTAGTTGCTTAGCAGCCATCATAGAACTAGCCGCTTCCTGTACAGTTCTATTTTCTCGCTCAATAGATCCATTCTGTACCTCACAGAATATTCACGTCTTATTCCCAAATTTTCAAGTACTCATTTTAGTTCGTAGCACATAACTTCCGTACTTTGGTCTGTTCTCAGCATTTTAACATTACAACCAGTTTCATTCACTACAGCTTTAAAATATATGTGCAAATAGTGTACAGCCTCAGACTTTTTTTTTTTAAATATACATTTTTATAATGGGAATAATGATCTTTAATAAACAAAAAATATAGAGGCCCTTTGATGCTAGCAACTTCCATCGGACCACACAAGTCGGCACTAACCATCTCTCCGACATTATTGTATTTAGTAGTGCTGCTATAAAACAGAAAACGAAGATGTTTTCCTTCTAAATAAGTTGTACAACACTCATCTTCATTATCTTTAAAATCTATATCAGATTTTACTCGTATCATTCACTTGAAACATGGGCAGCTAATTCTTGCCTTTCATATTTATAATCAAAAAACTTTTGTTGTACCATATGTACACCTACCTCCGATTTTTTGTGATACACAGTCGATAACTTTTGCCACATGTTAGAATATGGTTGACCGGCCCTTCATCCATTTTAGCTACTATGAGATCTTGAGCTAATTGATCTCTTTGTTTAATATTTATGATAATATCTCATTTTATAATGTTTAAGGTGGACTTGGACACTGCTTTTAAAAACAAAAAAAAAACATGTCAATGTCAATATCCGTTTCGGTTGCTTTTTACGTTGAATTCACGATGTGTGAAAATAAAGTTAATTTAAATGTTTAAATTTATTTATTTATCTGACAATTAAATAAAACATTGGTCCTTCGCCGGATGATTATTTAAATGGTTTAGAAGATATTGGTAGTTATGCTTTCTTGTTTGTGTGCTGTAATGGACGTCGATGGTGATTCCATTTAATGTTGCTGATGGTCTTCGAGCTTGAAGAATAGAGAAAATAAAGTTGAGGGCTGTCCATCGTTAAGTATCTGGTAACTGAAAAATCCTTTCTTAATTCCCTATCTTCACATTTTTAATTTGAAGCCGTAATAAATAATATGCCTGAAACAACGGAGATTAGAGAGTTAACCCGTAAACGTGGTGGAGTAAACCATAAATTAACTAATTTTGTCAAACACGTTGTACCAATTTATAATACGTTCAAAATTAATCCGTCTCCCGATGATGAAGTAATCATCGAGCTTCAAAATAGACTCGATAAATTAGAAATAATTTATAATGAGTTTGAAGAAATTCAATTAGAAATTGAATCCTTGTCCTCAGATGATGTTTTAGAGGGTCATTATAAGGAACGTGATGAGTTCACTGATAAATACAATAAGTATTATGCAATTACAAAAAAAATGCTTAATGCAAATGTAGGTGACCAAATCTCAAATAATAAATCACGTAGTCGCTCATGTTCTAGTTCAAGTAAATCTCATTGTTGTTCTAGACACAGTTCTAGGAGCATTGCAAATAACTTGCTAAATAATATTAAATTACCAGTAATTGACCTCCCAAAATTCCAAGGTAGTTATGATAACTGGCTTACATTCAAAGACACATTTGAATCACTGATTCACTTAAATGATTCTATAAATTCGATTCAGAAGTTTCATTATTTGAAAGCTTCATTGGAAGC
>VTPC01075390.1:0-11029 GCA_011009095.1 Ignelater luminosus | reverse complement strand
TGTTGGCTGTTTAGGCTACGACAATATAAAAAGTGTGAGTCGTGTGGGTCCTTAAAACTTGCATGATGAATTTGAAATTGGCAACATGATGAAGTAGGGTTTGGCACAATCCAATATAAAATTAATGGAAGAATGATAGGCGTACTAATTGCAAAAGATATCTCACACTTAAAGATGTAAATTAAAATCTCAGTTCTCCCAGGTGTAAGTTGAAATCTTACATTTTCCAGGTGTAGATTGAAGCTAAATTAGATCACATCAGAACCAAATCGATATAACCCGAGAACAAATCAACTTATCCCCAGTTTGCAGAGACTTCACAATAAAAAACTCCAACAAAATTCTACCTTAACCAACATTAAGAAAACCGACTTCTTCAACGGTGACAAACGATTTTTCAGCGCTCAGTGCGAACCGCCGGCCAGTCACATAATTAGGACTCGGAGAAATAAAATAAATTCTTATTGGAGAAAGGAGAAAAAGAATTCCTGTTAAACTAATCAAATAAACCAGGCGAGCAGTAGAAAATAGTTTTCAGTTCTAAACATGACGAATTGTGTAAATAAGTTACAACTCAATTAATAAATGAAACCGGTAGCGTTGCAAAATTAAGTTCAACTCTACAGGAGATAACTTTAAAATATAATGAAAAAAATAAAAACTAGTATCGATTAGCTAGCTATACCTGACCATCTATTAAAATATTTCACACGTAAGTTGCAAGGAAAGTTGAAACATAATAATTAAAAAAGAAAATCTAAAGCTACAATTAACAAATCATAGTAAGATAACAAAACCCTTATCAAATTGCTAACCGGATCTAGATACATTGAAAATAAATAATCAAAAATACAACCAACAGCTGTACAACTTCAAGATTCTTACAGTAAGAATATAAACTAAAAGTTGGAACAATTATACCCTGTGTACCATTACAAAATTAATTAATTAATGCGTAATTAAGGCAACATTCCCAAACTTACTAAAAATTCCAATAGTTATATGCATTTTTAAAAAAGGGGGACCCAAAACAATTGTCAAATTATTCTCCCATCGCCCTGATACCAACTGTATCAAACATATTTGAAATAATTCTAAAACATCGCATACCTATCCACCTTGAACAAAATGGCCTTCTAAATAGTAAGCAGTTTGGCTTCAGAAAGAGCCTATCAACTACTAAGGCCATTCTTGACTTTGTTGAGTATATACTCAATTGTTTTGAGAATTCTAAATATGTTATGACAGTGCTATACGATCTTACAAAAATCCCCAAACTTTGATAGTATAAGTTTGATAATAACAGTATTTCACTTATTACATCATATCTTTCAGGAAGAGAACAAGTTGTTGAATTTAATAATGTTAAATCATCCCCATTATCTATCCAACATGGAGTACCACAGGGCCTCGTATTAGGACCAATTCTCTTCTTGGTCTACTTTAACGACGTAACAAATATACTCATAAACTGTTGTAAACTAACATTATTTGCAGATGATACGACAATATCTGTCTCTGACACTGATCCTTTAGGCGTTTATAATAAATCGGAACAGGCTCTTAATCAAGCAAAATCCTGGTTTCATGTAAACAAGCTTGAATTAAACGACAATAAAAATCCAGCGAATGACATTTGCTTTGAGAAACCTAAATAGGTTTGACAATCCCACTGAAGTTAGGTTTTTATGGCAATGATGGACCCAACATTAAGTTGGATTCAGCATGTCAACCATGTGGCAAACATTTTGTCAAAAATTGTTTACCTTCTGAGAAATCTTGTTAACGAAGTATCAATGGATGTTTTACTAATTGGAAAGCAAAATTACCTATGCCTTATTAGTCTGGGGTCCTGCACCTGCTTCAAACAGAATTTTTATTTTACAGAGAAGTGCCATCCGTATAATTGGTGGACTTTGCTGTCGAGATGATTGCATTCAAACGTTTATCATATTAAAAATCTTGACACTGCCCTGTCTATATATTTTGCAGTGTGAGCCTTTGTCAAAGTGAATCTTGCAGACTACAGAATGCACAACCAAATAAGTCGCAACACTAGGAACAATTCAAAGAGTTATCCTAACTTCTATCGTTTAAATAAATCTCACAATAGCAAAAATTATCTTGCAATAAAATGTTTCAATGTATTTCCTGAAAGAATAAAAAATACGAAGGTAATAAAAATGAGAGAGAGGGCAACCACCCGAGAAGAAAAGGAGTAGTAGTGGTTCAACAGAGGTCAAGCAGAAAAGAGAGCCGTAAACCCGATGGCCGATATACAAAATTCATATTATTTTCTATATTACAATGTAATATAACTTAGTTCAATAAACCAAATAAAATGCTTTATTGGTGAATATGTGTCTGTGTAACACATAACGTGGCTGCCCAATGTACGGCTGAATCTATTAAGTTTTATGCAATTTATGAACTACAAACTTTCGACGCCATAATGCTGGTGGTTGCAGTTCGCTTATAGTGGTTGTGAGTGCATCTTGCTTTGTTCGGGTTCTGTGAAGCTGAAACTCGGGTTCGTATTGACTAGTTTAATTATTTCAAGTAAATCATTTAAAACGTTGTTATCGTAGTGCTGTTGGTAATCTCCTAATATACAAATTGCACTGTATTATTAACTAACGGTTTTGTGCTGCGTTTTGATTTGCGCGCGTTCGACAATCTACTCAACGTTAGTTTTGCATTTGACAGTTAGTAAAAACGCGGTAAGAACTGAGTACTTTGGTAATTTTAACGGTATTCGTCACTGTATTCGTGACTTATTTGGAAAATCGTCAAAATTGAGTCGCATAGATATAGCTTAAGATCTCATTCCCGCGAAAATAAACAAAACGGACGACACAGAACAACAAAAAGTAACTGCTGTGGACAAGGAAACCATGACGACGTCAACGGTAACGCTATCAAATGAACAGTTTCAGATTCTGTTGGAAAGGATCGCTAATCCAGCTCTGGTGAGTGCATCTGCCGTTATTTCACCTCCGGAAACGGGCAACTTTTTGAAATGCGGTAGTCGTTTCTCCGGTAAAACAACCGAGAATGTTCATGCGTTTATAGACGCAATTACGGTGTATAAAGAATGTGTACAAATAAATATTCGATGCAAACGCGTCGAAGAGGTTACCAATGCTTTTTGATGGCCTAACAGCAATGTGGTTCCAAGGCGCGAAGAGTTTATTTCAAACCTGAAATGAAGAAATAGGTAGGTTAAAAAACGCTTTCGGTAAAAAGTTACCACCGCATCGAATATTCCGTGACCTGTTTGTTAGAGAACAACGTGACGATGAACCTACTAACGTATTTGTAAGTACAGCCCGTGCCCTATTGGCACAATTACCAGAAACTCCTGTGTTAGACAAGACGCACAAGCTAAATATGATTTATGGTCTCTTGAGTTCCCGAATTCGCAAGAGTATCCTACGAGATTTCACCAATTAATAGAGAAAAAGAAGAGAAGACACCCGGTCGTCCACAGATAGTGTGCTATGGTTGCCGCCAGCCTGGTCATGTCCGTTCTGCTTGTCCAGCCCGAGAAACTGGTCCTTATACATTGCGCACAGCAGCAGTTATCGGCCTTGAAGTTCTTTGCCTCGATACAGGTAAACAGATACCTAGACCATTAATTAAAGTTGATGTAGTAGAATTGCATGGCTCTGGAGCTCGATGTAGTATTGCTGGGAATAAACTTTATTAGCACTTGCATGTAGGATGTGTAGCCGTCCCCACCCAGGTTAATTTAATTCTTGTTGATGGTGTTCCTAAACTAGTGAATGCTGAAAAACTACGAATTCCCATAAATGTTGAAGGAAAGCTGACTGAAACTGCCTTCTTTGCAATCCCTGGTTATACACGAAACAAAACGCTGTTAGGTGTTGACTTTATTACGGAAGCTAACATAATTATTTTGCTGAGCGTCCTGAAGAACAGTATAAATTTCATGCAGAATCTAGAACACCAGCAACTGTGGCTACTGATGCTGCAGATGTGGTCACTCTGCGTGCAGAAGAAGGGTTTCACTTGAACCATGTAGAAAGAAATCAATTATCTAAACTTCTAGAACAACATGCAGATATCTTTGGAAGTAGTGTGTAAGTAACTCCGTTCTCTAAACATACAACTAAGGTTATAGATGACAACTCCATAGCTTTTCCACTTTATTGGCTGTCTCCTTCTATAAAAGCTGTGTTACAAGAACAACTTGATTCGATGCTTGCAGTTGGTATCATAGAAGAGTGTGATTCATCATATGCGGCTCCAATTGTTTTGGTGCCAAAGAAAGATGGCAGCTTACGGGTATATATTGATTACCGCAAACTTAATAGTATTACAGTTCCAGACCGATACCCATTGCCACGTATTAACGACCTGTTACTGCACCTGCCTGCAAAGCCTGTACACATGTCTAGTATCGACCTAAAGGCAGGATATTGGCAAGTACCTGTGAGAATGGAAGACTGTGATAAGGCTTACGCAATACTCCCTCGCCATTCCAAAACTTAATAGACCATTTCAAAGCTGGACTTCCTGACATCTTTATGTTGGCCTACCTGGATAACTTGGTGGTGATCTCTCAAACATTTCCAAACCACCTACACCATTTGGTTGCTGTGTCTGAGAGGCTGAGGCTGTCTCGATTAAGGGTGAATCAAACCAAGTGTTGTTTTGGAAGACCCAAGGTAAAGTACCTAGGGTACGTCATCGCAGCCGATGGCATTTCCGTGGATTCTAAGAAGATACAAGCAATTTTCAGTCGTCCTGCTCGCAAAGATGTAAAGGGTCTGTTAAGCTGGCTACAGACTGGCAGCTGGTTTCGTCGATTAATCCTAAACTTTGCACAGGTAGTGCAACCAGTGACTATGTTAACTCACAAGAACACCCGCTGGATCTGGGACTCAGCTCAACCGGAGGCGTTCGACACTTTGAAGCAATTGCTGACTTCAATTTCATTCCGTCTAAAGACACATGTTAGCGCTTATGCTTTGGGTGCATGTTTACTCCAGGGGGAGGGCCCAGAAGAAAAGCCGATTGAGTATGCAAGCCGTTTACTCAGCCCTGCTGAGCAGAACTAGGGGTCCTAGCTATAGTTTATGCTACTCAGAAGTTTCGAGGGTACATAGAAGGAGTTTCTACAGTAATGGTGACTGACCATCAACTGCTCCGATGGTTGTTTACATTGAAAACTTCAAGTGGCAGCTTAGCACGCTGGTCGCTTTGGCTACAGTCATTCAATTCGAAGATCAAATACACTTTCGGAATAACTAATGTGATGGCCGATATGCTTTCAAGACCACCACATGAGAAAGCTGTTAGTACTGTTAATATAGATCTGGTAATGATAACTTTGCCTACACTATCAGCTACTGATACCCGTCAACTGCAATTAGATGATCCAGAGCTGCAACAAATCATTACGTATCTTGAAGATCCTTCCCCTAATGAGGTAGAACTCATTTGATGAAGCGAACCTGGATATTTGATAATTCATGATGTCTTGTACCGATTTTCGCCCTTAAGCGAGGCCGAAGAAGGACAGCTTGTAGTGCCCCGAACTGAAGTTCCAAAGATCTTGACAGAGTGCCATGATTCTCCACTAGCTGGACATTATGAAATTGAAAAGACCATCAAGAAAATCCAGCAGCGATATTTCTGGTTCACATTAAGACAAGATGTAACAAAGCATGCCAAGAGTTGCGCACCATGTCAAAAGTACAAACCGTCAAATTGGAAGCCAGCTGGTCTATTCCAAACCCCAACTCTAGCTAGACGCTTTGAAGTTTTAGCAATGGACCTTTTTGAGAGAGAGAGATGGATCTTTGCAGTAGAAAGTACGACAACTCGATGGAGTGAGTTATTCGCACTAATCACTGCTACAACGGATTCTTGTGCTTGTTGTTTTATGGATGAGGTAATCCTGCGCTACGGCACCCAAAGAAGAGTCATTAGCGATAACGGTGTGCAGTTCACCAGCAAAGTAATGCAGCAAGTATCGCATTTATGGAGCAAAAATATCTGACTTTGAAAAGTCTCTTTGTGGATTGAACGAAAAAATAAAAGGCATGGACAAACTTCGATCAGAGAATGAAGAGTTAAAATTAAAAACCAAAGATCTTTCCTCCAGATTGGAGGCTCTGGAACAGTACTCTAGATTAAATAACGTGGAAATAAGTGGAGTTCTGGAGTCACCATCGGAAAATGTCCTGCAGACTTCACTAAAAATATTTAAAGAAATCAGTTGTGACGTTAACGCCTCCGAAATGGATGCTATTCATAGAGTTGCAAGTGCTACTTCGAAAAAACCTCGAAATATTGTAGTTAAGCTTTTGTCGCGGCGAAAAAGGGATGGAATTATAGCAGCCTTTAGACTAGCACGTAATGCACCAGAAAATCATGGAAATTTTGGTGTTAAAGCTCCTAATCTTGGAGATGCGATTGTCATTTCTGAACATCTCACACTAAACAATAAGCTACTGTATAAGACAACAAGAGAGGAAGCCAACAAGAAAAACTAAAAATTTGTATGGACAAGGAATGGCCAAATATTTGTACGGAAAGATGAGCGTTCTCGTGTTATTAACATAAAGTCTCTTGACAATCTACCGTCTCTTTAACTGTTACGTATGCTGCAAATATACTCGTTTAAACTTATTTATCTTTAAAAATGGCGCTCCACATCTACTACCAGAATACTCGTGGATTAAGAACCAAGATAAACAACAAACATTTCTTACTGGTGATATAAGTGATTCTGAGTTATTCAACGACAATTATGTAGTTTTTCGTCGCGACAGATCTTCTACTAATATTCCAAACAATCACGGTGGATCTCTCATCGCAGTAAAAAATACTTTAGTGTTCTCGAATTACTAATTTCGAAAGTTCAACTGAAGATGTGTGGGTGGCAACTGAAACTACTTCTGGTATGTTGTATATGTGTTGTGTTTATATTCGCCCTCGAGATGCTGATGCTTGTCGATCGTTTAGTAATAAGCTAATACAGAACTATGACAATTTTAGCAACAATATTTTTATTATTTGCGGAGACTTTAATTTGCCATACGTAACCTGGCGTAGGAATGTAGATACATCTCTAACTGCTGTTAGTCACGATGTATATTCTTTGGAATGGCTAAACGCGTTTTCGTACTGTAACCTTCATCAATTTAATTCAATTTCGAATTCCGATAATCGAATCCTTGACTTGTTATTATCAAATGTGTATTATTTTCAGTCTGTCTGCAACTCTAACATCTCTCTTGTTAATATTGACAGATACCATCCGCCTTTAGACATTCTTCTTACTAATATAGATCTCTCTGTAATTCCAAGTAAGAACAAAGTTATATACAATTTCAGAAGAGCACATTACAATAATATTAACCACTTTTTATCTAAGATTAACTGGCATGAAAGATTGGCCAATTTGTCTTGCGAGGAAGCAGTTGATGTCTTTTACGAAATTGTTTATAATGCAATCGAAGCTTTTGTACCATTACGAAGACAATCTTCACAATATCCCTGTTGGTATACTTTAACCACAATCAAAGTTATTAGGGAAAAGCGCAAATATAAACGTAGGAAGCAATTTAACAACAATCTCAATTATCTTACCTTTAGTTTATTGCGCCGCCGTTCAAAATTTCTAATCAATTTGGATTTCCAAAATTATATTACTTCCGTAGAGCAAGATATTGTAACCAATCCAAAACGAGTATGGTCGTATACCATGTCCAGGAAAACTTCGGTACCTACTCCTTCTAAAATGATGTACGAGAACTCAGAAACGGCTGAGGGAAATGCGGTCTGTAACTTGTTCTTGTAATATTTTAAATCGGTCTTTACTAATGGCCAACTTCTTGACAATCTTACATTCGAAACAACGAACTCCGGTTTAGTTAAACCATCGATCACAATTACTCCAGAACTAGTTGAGAACTATCTCAAAGAAATTGATGTTTACAAGGGTGCCGGACCAGATAATATTCTTAGTGTTTTTTCTAAACAAATGCGTTATAAATCTTACCTTGCCACTCTCTCATATATTTAACTTATCGCTTTCTGAGGGTACATTTCCTTCCAAGTGGAAGAAAGCTCATGTAATCCCGATCTTTAAATCCGGAAATAAAGAATTAGTGAATAACTATCGACCTGTTTCTATATTATCGGCAGTTTCAAAGATTTTTGAAAAGATTGTGTTCCAAAGCATTATAGCAGCTGTCAGGGGGCAAATCTGTAAAGAACAGCATGGTTTTCTACCTAAACGTTCTGTTGAAACAAACCTTGGAATATACATTGACTACATAGAAAAAACAATGGATAAGAGAATACAAGTCGACTCGATATACACGGACTTCAGTAAGGCTTTTGACAAGATTGATCATAATGTTTTGATACACAAACTGGACACCATTGATCTGCCACCCAATTTACTTAGATGGGTCAGATCTTATATTTCTAACAGATTGGTATCGGTCAAATTCAACGGTTTCTTTTCTAAGTGTGCTACGGTAACATCGGAAGTTCCTCAAGGATCCCACCTTGGGCCACTTTTTTTCATTATTTATATAAACGATATTGCAGCATGTGTAAAGCACTCTAGTATATTGATATATGCTGACGATATCAATATCTTTCGCAAAATCGAAACCACTACTGACTGTTTCCTACTTCAAGACGACTTGGACCTTATTTATAATTACTGTACGCAAAACAAACTTTATTTGAATTATGATAAATGTCATTTTATATCGTTTACTAGGAATATTGCGTCAATAAATTTCTCTTATCGTTTTTCCCATCACATTTTGACAAGGGTTGATTCTATCAAAGACTTAGGAGTATTTATAGATGTGAAATTGCCTTCTCTAAACATATCAAGTATATTACAAATAAAGCATACAAAAATTTAGGTTTTGTCATACGTACTTTTTTTAACCCACAGTGTATTAGAGCGCTTTACTTTGCTTACGTCTCGAGTGTACTATCTTGGGCCAGTGTCATCTGGAATCCTCGTTATAACATATACATTACTGCTCTAGAATCTATTTAAAAAAGATTTCTTCGATATATGGAAAGAAAATTCAACATGCCGATTATAGATTACGGTAGCTTCTGTAGAGAAATAGGGTTACTACCGCTAACCACTAATCGTGATATAGCCGATTGCATTTTTTTATACAAAATAATTTGTGCCAAGTTGGACGCTTCTCTGCTCCTAGAGCTAATCAACTTTAATATTCCACCACGCACAATCAAAAATGTAGTTTTATTTAATTCTCCATTTTGCAGAACAAATTATTGTTACTCTTTACCAATAAATCGTATTGTTAGAACATATAACCGAAATTATAATTCCATAGATCCGTTTTGTTGTTCCTCAAATACTTTTAGAAAACATTTAAAAAGCATCCATAGATGAAATTTGCGCTTTATCTCTTGTAGTGATGTATACATTCATGAGAAAGAAAAATCATTACTCTGACTTTTTTTTTGTTAATTTAATATTTTATATATATATAGCAATATGCATACTATTTTTATTTTGTTCATTTATAATGCAATGAATTTATGTTGCTTTAATTTTATTGCACACAACTTGCACCATATTTCAATGTTGTTATTTTTTAAGGATTTATAGCTGTGAGTGTTATTTTCGGTTATACCTGTTCACACTCCTGTAAACTAAATAAATAAATAAATTGCCTGGGCTTTGAACAATGTTTAACCCCACTATATCATCTTAAAGCCAACTCAGAAGACACAGTTGTCCATATATGTTGGTTCGCAGCATGATAGCTGGAAAGAAGCTCACCGTGCAGCGAGATTTGATATGAATAGTGCTGTTCACTCGACTACTGGGTATTTACCTGCATATCTTACCTTTGGAAGAGAATTACGTGCACCTCATGATGTCCAACGAGACCTGCGAACTGTTGTAAACTACGAAGCAACAATCACTGTAATTTTACCATGCCTGAAGAAGATGGCAGAAACTCTGGATCATGCCCAAGTAAATCAAGAAGTACGGCAAGACTACGGGAAGGTGTGCGCTGATGCACACAGAAGAGAGCATATACCGTTTAGTCCAGGTGACCTTGTACTAGTAGATATCCATGCCCTCAGCAATGCTACGCGAGCCTTCACATCCAAGTTCACCCCACGAAGAGATGGCTCCTACATCATAGTACGACAAGTGTCTCCCACTGCCTATAAAGTAGCTTCTCTGTCAGCTCCTGAGACTGGTTTAAAGACATATCATGCATCGTTCCTCATCAAGTTTAATGCTGATGCTGAAGGTAACTCTGTGGTGACTCCAATCTGTCCAATTAGGAAGCGTGGCCGTCCTCGGCTACACGAGAAGTCTCTAACAGATGCACCGGTACCACTCAGACCTCCAAACTGTTCCAAGGAAGATGTTCTAGAAACTGTAGCAGATACTACCTGCCAGCTACGCTCTGAACGTCGTCATCGCCAACCCAGAATGTGCACTGCCCCTTGCTGTGCCACCCAATCGACCGCTGATGAATTGGATCTCACCCGTGAGGGTAGTAGTCTCCAAAGGGGAAGTATTGCGCTCTCCAAGGTAATAAGAATAAGGGAGAGGGCAACCACCCGAGAAGAGAAGGAGTAATAGTGGTTCAACAGAGGTCAAGCAGAAAAGAGAGCCGCAAACCCGATGGCCGCTATTTAAAATTCATATTATTTTCTATATTACAATGTAATATAAGTTAGTTCAATAAACCAAGTAAAATACTTTATTGGTGTATATTGTTATGATATGAAGAGCTCTTTTTCTCAGGGTCCTTATTCTTCCTTTGGTTCTTAATTTTTTTATTAAAACGCTATTTTCTTGACAATATTAATTCATTTATATCTTACTGTCATTACATTTATCAAAAAAAAACCAAAATTTTTTTATACTCTCTTTTTTTTATCATTTTCAAATATCACTACATTTTTAATATCATCACATTTCCCCTCCATATTAATATAAATTTTAAGCGTTTTATACTATAGC
>VTPC01075336.1:0-10565 GCA_011009095.1 Ignelater luminosus | reverse complement strand
AATTTACTTCGCATTTATTCATGAGTTAATGAAAACAGACAAAAAGTGATCACTATATTCCATTCCTAAAAGCATTTTGTTAGTGTATGTTTAATTTCATTTTGTAAAATTCACATACTTTCGTTTTGTGACTGAAATAAATTAAACATAAATCAGCAACGAATTCTTTATTATACGTCCATTCTAAAAGGATATTTTTTGTACCACAATAAGTACCCATGCATCAAGTTATTGCCATACATTTTTATTATTCAACCATTAATTTTTGTACCATGAACTCTTAACCCTTGTTGCAAAAATATATCAGCAAAATTTAAATACTCCGTTTAGAGGTTTAGAGTTATCGTAATTATAGGTTATTGTTCTTTAAAGTATAATTTATCAGTATTATACATTTTTCTGTTTTACATTTTATAACCTTCCATTAATTTGTTTATAATTTTAACAAGGTCTGAAAGTGGGTAACCTTTTTGTTTCTATTTTAGTAATGATAACGAGATCATCTTTTCACTGTCATTAATTAGATCATACATTTTACTTCCCATTAAAGATTTGCATTTATTTATTAATTTTATTCAATTAACTAGAGATCACCATGCCAGTGCCATGTGCAGGGGCGAGGTTATAAAAACAGTCGCAAATAATCTTTAAGGAGGTATAGGACCCTAGTGCAAATGATGAAAACATCATGAAAATATTTATATTTGTTGTCTGAAAATTTTAGCGACCTAGGGTTCATAGTTTTTTTTTATAAAAAAATATTTAAAATAGCCAATTTAACATTATAACAGCATATCAGACCCCACGCGTACCTATATATCAATACTGTTAGCTATGAAAAAATGGTGACACTGCTCTGAAAAACTACATGTGCATAAAAAAAGAATTTCGAAGTTATTGACAAAAAAAATTATGTCAAGTGTTCTTATTTATAAAAATAATTAACTTTAAAAAAACTGATTTTTAAAAAGCAGTCAGCTATAGTAAATGTGGGTTATGTTGACGGCAACGGCGCAACGGCGGGTTGAGAGGGAAATTCAAAATTCAAGGAGATCGTATTTCAAAAAAATAAATGTTAAAGTTTTTAAAAAACTTTTATTATATATTATAAGACATAACAAAATTAAATAATAATTCGTAATAAATAAATTATTGCCCAATTTTTTTAATATTGCAAAAATAATTAAACGTTTCATAAAATTGTAGTTAATTTTTCAAATAATTCAATATATTAGTGATAATTTCTTTTGACTTAGACACTCGAACTTTCTTTTTGGTTATAAATTGTTTCAGTGACTCGTTTACCTTTCCAAAAATAACGTTTTTTTCTTCCTTCATTTTTTATTGCTTTCAAGAATCTTGTTAAATAAATTTCACCTCTGCTTTATTTGTAAACATACACACACCAACACAATTATAATACCGTGGACGCATGCGCAAACCCGGTTAAAGTTGCTACCCTGCCGAATTTTTTATAATTTTTTAAAAAATATTTAATAATAAAAAATTAATTATTTCATGTAAATTTAATAGTAATTATAAATCATTTTGTAATGATTTGATAATTACATACATAAAAAAATAATTTCAACAAGCCAAAAGTCATTTAATCACAAAATAAAATATTAATTTTTAAAAGTACAATCCCGAAAAAAGTTTATCCTTAACATAATGCCTACTTATTACAGATGTCTACCGCGGAGCAAACTTTTTAAATTGATTGTACGTCCTGTACCTCCTTAACTGCTATTATGCAGTAATGTTGAATTCTTTGATATTTGTTTAAAAGTCGTAATAACTAGTGCGATAAAATGTGACTTTATCAAGACTAGATACCTCTTAACTAACATATTTCTTCTAAAAATCAACTGTACATTTTTTTACAATTTGTTATATATAATAATTTCAGTCAGATGAAACTACGCGATGTAATGTAATGTAATCCAATAAAACTTACTTTACAAATGAAATATCACCTATACATGATTTCGTGTGTGTCTATTTCTTTTATGAAGATTTTGCTTCAATAATTCGAAAACGTCTGTAATACCTATCTGTATTGCACACTTTAATGTAACTTAGAACCTATTCATGAAACTATATGCATTAAAAAAAGTACCTACTTATGTTTATCAAATTACAACGCAACGATATACATAATCTTCTACATCAGCCTTCAGCTTAAATAACGTTGTCAGGACTTTATGCGCCGCGCCGCCTTTCTTTAGAGAGACTCTTAGTTGTATTGTAATGAACTTACAGTCAACATACAGTGAAACCTCTCCTTTCGGGCACTTTGTATTCCGGATACCCCTTAATAAACAGTTTTGAAAGTTCCAATTCTATGTATGTCACGAACGGAAGTGTATTTACACAACCGAACCCTAAGACAAAAATAAATAAAGTTATGGCCTCAAATCCACAACTTGCTGGTATTATACAGCTGTCAGATTAAGCTCTTTGAAATTTCATTTCGTTTGTAAAAGTAAGTTTTACCGGATTAAATATTAGTTCTGCCACGAAATAGGTATCTAAATATTTATGTAATGTAATAAACAATCAGTTTTACCTGAAAAGGTGGTAATGTTTCTGGACGATTTAACATTATTGTTGTGGTTTCTGAGATAATATATCGGCCTCGCGAGGATACAAGGAATACTACCAGATAAAGATAATCTTAACCTGGAGATAATAATGAGAATCACCGACCCACTAAGCCATTAGCTACAAGCTGCATTTGCAGCTATTTGGATTCTTAACAATATTAAGTGGTGTGCATAACAACGATAGTTTGTAAAACGTATGTAGAATCTTCCATTAATTTCTAATATTTCTTTTTTTACCAAATCTTTTTTTTGTTAATTTTCTGGTTCATATTTAACAATAGGTAAGATGATTCGATAATCATTTTGTGTTTTTGCTTTTTGTTTTCTTCAGAATATCAACAAATGTTGCGAGAGTCATATGTTTTGAATTGAATGACTTTTAGAAGAGAAAAACTAAGAAGATTGAAGAAAGTCAAAATAGTTTATTTCAATTAGATTTACATGCAAACGTTCCTATAAACAAGTACAGAGTGAATAACAATTTTTAATTTTTATTGCATTGCCGTTTTAACCTAATGAAGTTAAATACTATACAGAACATTGTTTATATCTTGTCTTTCTCACAAGATTAAAATATTGCTGCAGCATTGTTAAATATAGTTAGTTCTCCCTTCTTTACTTCAAGATTTTCCGTTTATTAAAATTTGGAATAGTTGAAAATGTTTTTCTCATTTTCACAATTAATAATATTAATATAAGGATATGTATTTGTGTGTATTTAATAGAGGCTTTTCGATTTTCTCCAAATGATAAATTTCTTTTAGACTAAATTCCTTGAACTTTTACGTTTTTCGTGACAACATCAGGAAGTATCCATAATTGATTAGAAAATTGTTTTAATTCAATAAATTTACAATTATGGGGATTATTTACCCTTCGATAAATTAACAACACAATTATCCAAGTACAACTGTTTATCCTTTTTGAAGAATACATTGTTAACCTTAACATTCAGTAGCGTAATAACTAATTAAGCCCCTCCCCGCGCAAGAGTGTAAATGTATTGTATTGTATTAATTAATTTGTCATTTATATATACGTAATTACGGAATTAACGGTAACGGGCAATATTTTCTCGATTATTTTAATTTTTAGGACATTCCGGAAACAAAGAAGCTGTTCAGGGATGCAATCAGATAACATAAGTCATCTGAATACATTTCTTGTGCGCGTTGTCTTCGTTGTCAAAGTGGCCAAAGCATTCGGAATCAGGAATTTAAATTTTGAGACTGTATTACGAAAGCTTTCAAACCTTTTTTCAAGTCGACTGACTATGATGTCTAAATGTTTTAAGTATTAGCTAGCGTTTGATCGTGTGTTAGTTCATTGTATAATTTATTTACTTTTGTGGCCAGTAGAAATTCAGGATTTAAAATTGTAAACTGTGAGTTTCGCACCCAATTGTTTCAAAGAGATACTTTTGCGGCTGAATGTTTGCCTAAATTAGGCTAAAGCAATATTAATAACTTGTTGAATTTTTTTATAATATAATAATTTATTGTCAGATAGAGAATCATATACTAAGTATTACAACATTAACAGAAAACTGAATGTATTTGAATTTTTAAACCTAAAGAGCATTTCTTTAAAACATTGAAAATTATTTAATAATCAAACCACATAAATTGTACTAAATGGAAATTATACATTTTTGTAAAACAGAAGTTTGGTATTAGTTTTCCAGTTGGTACCAAAATGAGATATTAGTAGGCGATCAATGCTGCGTTTATCCACTGTAAGCTGCCTTCCAAAAGAGAATTGGGAGACAATGCAGAAACTTTCTTACCTTTCTTGCACACTCCTTTTTTCACTTCAATATTAGAAAAATAGTTTGGTTTACCTTGTACAGCAATGCTTTCTTTACCGTTTCGGGTTAGAATAAATCCTTTACTATTATTGAATTGGAAATGCCAGAAACCGAGTACCTTTAGAACTTATTTCGCATCCGTCCTCCAGTCAAAAATGGTCCAGTGGCCACAGCTCCTAAATGTTGCATGTTGTTTGACAATTTCAACGTATCCATTAGGTTTTGCAATAATGGACTTCTTTTTTATGCTTTTTTTAATCAAACCACACACTCGATCTGGAAGCATTAATAAATGACCAACCATTGAAAAACTAATTCTAGCTTTAAAATTGTCTTTGAGGCATTTTTTAGGAGCCATAATAACTGTTTTGTTTTGGCTTCCACGGCCATCGCCAAAGAGGCGCACAGTAGTAATTGATTCTTGAAAAGTAAAGTGCTTTAAAAAGTGGTGTATTGCCAAAGCTATTGCATTTGAATTTTTGGCTACATCAGTCTGTAGCCAATTATAAGCCACAACATGGGATGGATCTAGGCGTCCTTTAAAACTACCATTAACAATAGCAAGATTCTAATAATTTATCTGTTGACTAAAGTAACACGCTTGATGTGGTAATTTAGGTAGAACCAAATTTTCTTGACAGTCAAATGAAAAGGTTTTTAGTTAAGTCTTTAACTTCTGTTTGGAGTAGTTCTGTTCGATTATAATGCGTTGTTTCTCATTTTCTGTTCTTGCAGTTTTTACCGTCTCTGCTGCTTTTAAGCAGGTTGAGCAGCAATCTGTTTCAGCTGTTGTTGAATAGATCGCGTAGAGTTTCTTGATATTTAATTCGCAAGGTAAGTATAAACGTTCTGAAGTCTTGCTCCTGCAGTAATGCCATTTAACGCATGTAAGAGACTCTATAAACTGTTTTATAGAATCTTTCTTCTCATCATTTTTGTTTCCCACCCGATCACCACCTCTACGTTTCTTTGGAATTGCACTCGCGCGCAAGAATTTTTTTATGACGTAGTCTATTCTAAATCTACAAAATCCTGTAATTTTTAAAAATGTGTCTTTACTCACTCGTACTAAATTCCCTTCGCCGTCAGGAATTCGATATGTAATAGAAGCATTACTGTTTCCCTTCTTTTCCTTATTACGCCTTTTCGGAATTTCACAACGGTAGCATTTAGAATAATAGTATCCTGTTTAATCTTATCCGAACTTGTAAAAAGGGTTTTGTGAAACCGCTTCACCTGTTGCATTGTTAAAGTGATAAGGAAAAGCAAGTTTGCCACTGTGTCCACATGTAGAATACACTGATACCTGTTTCGGGCGATGTCTGATAAAAAAAAAATAAACGATAAATCTAACGTAAGTCTACTTTTTTTGTAAGACGAATGTTGGTGCCTCTTTCTATCTATCTCGTTACAACAAGACTAACTTCAAACCATCTAAGGTACCTATGGAAATTACATCCACTTCAGATCAACCGTTCCAAAAGCTAGCTAAAGAATCTATATTGATGTAGTATGTCCATTACCTATTACAGTAAACAATAATCGTTTCATCTTAACTACTGCAGGATGACCTCACTAAAAATTTTTACGCCGTAGTAATTTCCAATCGCGAATCGCAGACTATTGCTAACGAACTAGCAAATGTCATTACGCTTTTGGAATACCTAAAACTCTTCTATCAGATCACGGTCCCGATTTCACCACAAAATTAATAAAAGATCTCATGAAACTATTCACAACCAGACACATATTATCTTCCCCTTCTCATCCTCAAAGCAATGGAGCTTTAGAAAGATCGCATTTAACGCTAAAAGATTATTTAAAACACTACATCAACGAAAAGCAATCAAATTGGGATGAAATGTTCCAAAAGCTAGCTATAGGATATAGTAGGTCTATTACCTATTACAGTAAACAATAATCGTTTTATCCTAACTATGCAGAATGACCTCACTAAATATTCTTATGCCGTAGAAATTTCCAATCATGAATCGCATACTGTTGCAATCGAACTAACAAGATTCATTACACTTTTTGGCATACTTAAAACTCTTCTAACAGATCAAGGTCCCGATTTCACCAAAAAATAAATAAAAGATCTCATAAAACTATTCAAAACCAAACACATATTATCCTCCCCTTATCATTCTCAAAGCAATGGAGCTTTAGAAAGATCGCATTTAACGCTAAAGATTATTTAAAACACTACATCCACGAAAAGCAATCAAATTGGGATGAATTTATACCATTTACCATATTTGCGTACAACACACACATTCATAAATCTACAGGATTTACCCCTTATGAAATCTTATTTGCGAATATACCCTTTTTGCCAAATAGTATAACCCAACAATCAAATATTAACTATAATTATGATAATTGTTGTCAATTTAAAACAGAAATTAAACTTTAGGCAAAACGTTGCTAAAGAAAACATTGCAGAGTCAAAAAATAAATCAAAAATTTATTACGACAATAAAATTAAAACCCATGAGTACAGAGTTAATGACGTGATTCTTGTTTCAAAAAGAAATAAGAAACTTAGTGTAAACTTTAAGGGTCCTTATAAAATTTTAAAATATTTCCTAACTACACCGTACAAATTGAAAAAGGTAATAAACTAATTACTTACCATGTTAACTTACTAAAGCCTTTTGTTGCAGATCAGCCTACGAATCAAGAATAATGTGTCGTCATACCTTTATCATTACAATCTTTATCATTATCCTAAGATTAAGTATAGGTGCTACCAATAATACTAGTTTTCACATTAAAGACATAAAAAATAATGTTGGATTATATTATGATTATATAGGCAATGTTAGCATCGCAACTTCTAAATTTACTTTGCTCACGCAGTTTAACTTGTCCATAACGGATCAACGTAACGAACAAATCTCGCGATATTATTTACAATCTTTAACTTTTTGTATACATCAAAAGACATTAAGTTAATACAATATTGCTTCCTTCTGTTATAATTCTCTCACGCTATTAGATGATCGTATTAACAAACTCAACAAAAAGTTAGAAATAGTAACGCATTTAACCGGACACTCGTTGGAAAATTTTCAGCCTAAAAGAGGTGTTTTTGGCGTTATCGCCTATGGTATTAACTGGCTTTTTGGCATTCCGGATGTAAAAGATGCTAAATTCTATGAAGAATCAAATAAAGCATTAATTCATGATAATCGGGAAGTAGAACTGTTGATGAAACAACAGGTAGGAATTGTATCTAATACCATTTTAAATTTCAATGCGTCTATACAATTCCTGAGACTTAACGAAGAAGAAATAAACTCGAAAAATGTATTAGAAACCACTAGCGAAGTAATTTCTAACTACTACCATTCTATGGACGACCCCAATATCGTTCTAGACGAATGCTGCTTAAAAGGGGGCAGCAATAAAACTATAATGCCGATTAATCTACAGCCCATTAAATTGGTAAATATAAAATTGGAAGAATTAAATATGGCGTATCACAACCTGGAACAACTCGATGAAGTACTGCAACGACGAATAACTCAAGAAGTTTCGTGTTTTACATTGCTTTCTATACTTGGTTCCATCATTGGAATATTCGTAACGTATAAAATCTTACGTTGCATTGGCTTATTACGCCTTAACAGACAAGTGTTACGTTAAGCTAAAGACTCGGATTCATTTACTACTACTAAAACACAACTTTCCCAGGTGCTAGAGGGAGAAGAAGATACTAGCGAACAAATAAAGTTAAGTACGCGAATTCAAACTAGTGCACCCCTAGTGATAACACCTGTTTCGCGTAGATCAGTGTCTAGAGGACCATCTATTGATATAAACTAAATGGATTTAGGTTGTGTTATTACTTTTGTTTCCCAAAATCCAACTTAAGGAGGAAGATATTGCATATACAGCTATGTATCTATACATATAAATTTTTTATAGTTTTATTTTTTTTGAACTTATTAATATAAACTTTGTACATTTATTGACCTCTGATTAGTGAGTGGATATTTTTTACAAATTTAAAAATTATTTCAGCAAGTTAACAATTATTTATAATTGCTGTTTCATTATCAGGGTAAATAAGTTAACAATTTGTTTTTGTTATATGACATTTCTATTATAGAGATGAACGTTGTCCTATTTATCGTTGATAATGCCTTCTTGCTTTCCAAAATACCCCACAGTAGTCAGTCTGTAAAAACTAATTGATTAGGTTCTTGGTGCACTCTTCTTCGGTCCTTGCGTATGATTAGAAATATAATACATGAGAATGAAACGATATTAGAGAAGTAGTCAGTTGTCACCATGTTGAAATGGTAATTTTTAGACGTCTGAAATAGAAAAATACTTCCAATGTTATACAGTACGTTTCAAAAATTTCATATAAAGCCAATAACATGTTTTGGTGATATCTTAAATTATTTCTGTCATCAGCTTTAAAATCCTACAGGATCACCTACGTTACTGTTCTCTGGTTATTAGGCTGTATCGTATTAACACAAGTAAATAAAACAGGTCGTCCAACGCTCGAACAGTAAAATGGATACCGGTCAGGTAACATACGAAACCTTATATTCATACTAATGGAAGTTTGACCCATCCTTGCTGGTGCTTGTGCTGTAATACACATACAACTGGCTTGAACGCATTTCATGTTTCATTAGTAAAAAACTTGCAACACCTTGACTATTTGCATCAGTGTGCAATTCGGTCTCAAGATTGGAGTAATTTACAAATTTTGAACGAGGTAATTTAAATGGCTATATATCAATTCCTGTTGTTATTGTTTAACTTGATATTGAATTTTAATTAAAAGCCGTAACAAGAGTTTTCTTTTATCCTTTTCAAAACCATTTGGTAGTTTCGATTTATTTCACTTTAATAAGTTTGTTAAAATTTCCAGAAAGAAATGAAAAACGGCCAAGAAATAAATATTTTACAAAGGTGGTAAATCCTTAACGTGGACACACTGTATGTCAGATTTAAATTTAATAAATAAGCTGTTGTAGCAATACTTCGAACGAATTGCAGCTTTCACGAACTTTCAACATCCTCAATCTCTGAAACGAAATTGCGTAGGACCCACATATTTTTGTTTTGTTTAGAAGGGTTTGAGAATCATTCCCTGAAATATCGTCACATAATCTAAACAGATCTCGTTCTCAAGTAAGAAATTCGGTGGATATTAAAGGATTTTTATAGTCCAATTACATGCACGCAATTCCCGTTTTGGAGATTATTCAGGAGTGCCCCTTGACTGCAAATGCAAGTTGGCACGGCAGCGAAGGGTGTGCTCAGCCGTTATCTTGAAATACAGCTTTTCTTAAATATCTCACAAACAGCTGATCTTACGGCAGAATTGGTTATAACCTTTTTTGTATTGAATAAGATTCCCTACAATTTATATTCAAAACTTCTTTTTGTTCATGTTCGCTATGAAAAGGTTGTAATTGTAGTAGGCGTAGCATTTACACTCAGAGGGCACCAATTCCAAGAAGAAAATCGCGTAGGCATAATTTTGCATTTTGGTCTATTAATCCGATTTTAATTGCTGATAGATACACAACTAGCAACTGCTTGAATAAGACTCTTGACAAAGATGGCAAGAAGATGGACAGTTGAATTGGACTCCCAAAGCAGCAGCACACCAAAAGAGTTGTATTTTCAGTTAAAGATGAAAAATCGTTTTGGGACCACTAGAATAAGCATACCGTATTCTGAATCAAATGATGGTAATTACATTAATTCTAGTCGAGTATTTGAATGCCACTAATTTTACTTTGTTTTTCAGTGGGATCTGATGGTTCCTCTCAAGGCTGTCCACATTTGAGTGAACTTCTAGATTAAAATAATAAAAAGTTAAACTAAAATACTATTTTGGTAACAGGAGCTACCTCAGCCCATACCAACCTTTACTACACATTTTCCATATAGAATTATATGCTATGTCGATAGAGAAGCAAGGGCGCGTTCAGGACCAACAAGATTTGGGCCAGATAATATCGATCCGATAGTATATGCAGATGCGGGACTTCATGAGAACGCCCTTAATTTCGATCTAGGAGACATTGATTTGGGTAACTCACCTTAATGGTCCTACTTCTGAATTGTTAAAAAAAGAATATTATTATAATAATAATAATAATAATAATAATAAT
>VTPC01075279.1:0-11349 GCA_011009095.1 Ignelater luminosus | reverse complement strand
CGTCCCATGGGAGTAAGTAATATTACAGTCTCGATGTGATTACACTCATGGCTACGCCTCGAGTGCAATATTCACCTCTCATCTGCAACAACTTACTTTTCTCCCTTGGTACGTAAATAACTATTTCCACCCTTATATATTCACGTCTCGACTGCAACAAATTATTTTCCTCCCTTGGTACGTAAACAACTATTTTTACTTGATTACTAAAGTTAAAGTATGAATTTCATGCGCGCACGTTGAAACCTGAACTTCCTTACCAAAAGTGATAAGCAAAACGATAACAAAGAACCTGCTCTTTATCTAGTTTTAAGAATTTCTGCTCTTTATATGAAACTGATATTATTTAAAGTAATCAGATCTGTTTATTTTCATTGTATTTCGAGATTAATCTTTGCGATTCACACAAAGAAATAAACGGCCACGTATGGTAATTTAGATTTGATAGTTATCTAGTTCTGGCCATGTTTGTGACCACAATCGGCTTCCATATAAACCATCCTTGGTCACCAACTGTTTTTTGTGGTATAAACGATCACCTAGGTTGCTTGCTACCTACTACTACTGTTAGCTTCTATTCTGCTCAAAATGAGTAAAACTAGAAGAAAACTTTTTCAGTACGTACAAACTCGAAGATTTACCAAAGCTCTTAAAGCAGTTAAGAATAGCATGCCAATTTTGAGGGCAGCCAACTCGTTTAATGTCCCAAAAACCACATTTCTAAACAAAATTAAAAGAGATGTTCAGAAAGTTGTGGAAAAGTTAGTAAGGATAGTATTTCGGGAAAAGATGTAGAGAAAGAATTAGTGAATTGGTTAAAATCTTGTGCTCACTCCGTGAGTCAAATAATCAAGGCAAACAAACAAGTAACACTTTTTACAATTAGCACACCTGGCAATAAATGGTTCTAATCAGAGGAGACATCCTGAATTATCACAGAAGGGAGCAGAATATGTGAATAGCTCTAGAAACAGTGTCACACAAGAGAAAATAAGGAAGTGGTTCAAGGAAACATTAAGCCTTTTTGGTAAAAATTCAATAGTATTAAAAGACTTGTCACGTTGTTGAAACATGGACGAGACGATATTCTTTCTAAATTCAACAGATGGTGTAGTCTTCACTGAACAGAACAAACATGTATGCAGGACATCGCTTAACTCTGATATAGAAAGTATGTTATAACCACTCTTGTCACGGTTAACTCCTCTAGCCATATACATATATCGAAGACTTCTGTTGTCCTGTATTGAAAAGGCACCCTCTAGTTGGAGCCTTGAAATTTTAGAAAATGGTTGGATGACTAAGGAAGTTACTTTCTCTGTTATAGTGTTATTTCATTTGAGTTTGCACGTAAGCAGGTTTAGTTGAAAAATAGGAATAATTGTGGTGTGCCTTGCAGCAAACACAACACACATTTTACTACCATTAGATGTTGCACTGTTTCTTCCAATGAAGTGCTATTTTTGTAAATGTCCTTTTTAAATTTATTTAAAATCAAATTATAAGAACCGAGAAACTGTGAATTACTTTTTTATTGAAATAATTTCATTGGAACGCTTTAAACTTATGAAATGAGGTTTCACAACCTTTTAAGGTGGCCACAGTTGGTGCTCTTACCCTAAATGTAACCTATAAAATAGATCAGTTTAAAGACCTTCTCCTACAATGCCTTATCGCATTCAAATGAGGTCGTCATTCCCTTGTTTTATTTTCTCTTGCCACTCCACCCTGCCTAGAGCATTTTCTCGTCTCCAACCTTTCTCTCGAAGATCTTCATTCACCTTGTCCTTCCATCTTGTCTTTGGCATCCCACTCCTTCTTCTGCCACCAACCTCCATCCTCTCAACTCTTTTCCCTACGTAGTCCTCATCCCTTCTTTGCACATGCCCGAACCATCTTAGCCTGCTCTTTTGAATCTTTCTACCAATAGGCCCAGCCTTGACCGATTCTCTGATAAGCTCATTCCTAATCATGTCCTTCCTAGTTACTCCACACATCCACCTTAACACCCTCATCTCAGCCACTTCCACTTCTTTTCTTGGGTCTTCATAACAGACCACGTTCCCGCTTCGTACATCATAGCAGGTCGCACTACCGTCTTATTCATCATGCAGCTCACATTTCCATCACACAGCACTCCACTTATTTTCCCTCAGTTTAACCATCCGCAGTTCACTCTATGCTGAATTGCTGCACCCACCCCTCCATTGCTCTACTTTGACTGATGGTAACTGTTCTTCCAAAAGTTTTATAAACAGCCTTTGGCTTCCCTTGTCATATGGTCCGTTTTCGACCTACTGATTCTCATCCCTCTCCCTTCCAGCGCTTTCCTTCACCCTTCCAACTTTTCTTCTAGTTACTTTCGGGTAGATTCGCACAGAACAATGTCATCCGCAAACAGCATGCTCCAGAGTGCATCCTTGTCAACATCTCTCACTAACACGTCCATCATTAGGTCTAACAGGTACGGGCTGAGTGCCGATCCCTGGTGTAAGCCCACTCTTACCGAGAACCCTTCAGTGCTGCCGACACTACTCCTCACGGCAGTCTCAGCCCTCTTATACATTTGTTTAGCCAGCCGCACGTACTTTTCTGGCGCCCCCTTCTCCCTCATTAACCTCCAAACTGCTTGTCTGGGTACCCTATCATATGCCTTCTCAAGGTCAATGAAGACCGTGTGCATCTCGACTTGCATCTCTCTGCACTTCTCCATCAATTACCTCAGCGCAAATATCGCATCTGTCGTTCCCTTTCCTGGCATGAACCAAACTGGTTCTCCGATACCTCCGTCTCCTGCCTAATCCTTCCTTCAATGACTCTTTGTCGGACCTTCATAGTATGTGACATTAGCTTTATGCCTCTATGGTTTCCAGCCACCGAGGAGGGCAAATCAGCCCGGATAAATAGGGAGAGTTGGCGTGAGGAAGGGCATCCGGTTGTAGAACTCTGCCAAAACCTCGCATGAAATGGAAGTTACGTTTAAAGACCATTCCTGATAAAAACACATTATGAAATCATATTGAAATTACAGCTGCTGTCAGGCATCACATTGTTAGTTTTTAGTTTAGCAAGCGCGCTTCTGGACGCAGCAAAAAGAAAGACTACTATCTTTATTATTTACTACTTTCTTGTAGATTTTGGTTAAATATTTTTGGCACGATTCACATCTAAGAAAGAAACTACAATTAAAAACTATTTTTCAAATTCAAAGATGGATCATTAGACAGTTACTAAGTTAAGACAAAAGAAATAAAGTTGACTGTATGCACCTAGTAGATATTTCATAAGTTTTTTTTTAAGATAGCAAATTATTTATCTACTAATGTTAAAAATAGACACAGCAACGCGTTACTTTAGAGTACACATGTGGATAGCAGACTGCAAAACTTTCTGTTACCATTAATGTTCTATACTCAAAATCGATACTTTGCAATAAACTTTTAGGTAGTAAGTAGATTTTCTAGAGTGTTTTGCTTTAAAACTCCATATTGTAAATAATGAATTTGGCACTTTACCCTTAGAAGCATAAAATCTAATTAGTCGCACGAGAAAGATACAGAAAATCAATTTTAAGGTTAATTGGTGCATACTAATTACACTAAATACACCCTTTAAAGAACATCTTAACAAAGTTAACTAATATTATTTAGACAGTAAATAACGCAATTATAACATATAGAAACTTGGGCTATGATGGAGACATTTTAAAAATATTTAAGAGCATAAAGTGTTAGGTTAGGTTATATTTTCTGTAAATATGATTGAGTTTCATGTTTCCTTTTACGTCCCACTTGTTTTTAAAGGCCGCATTCAAGCGAGAACAATATTTATACATTGCATACCTAAGTCTTCTACGCTCTCTTCTGTACATGCTGTGCACTCTCAGTAAAAGTGGATGTGCTCCTTGTAGTGGTTTTTACACTCAAGGGAGGTGATGCAACCGATCGCGAACTGTGTGTAGATCGATTCGATAACAAAGCAAATCCGCTATTTCTTTGATTTCTCCTCCCCGCCCGACCTTTCCAATTTCTCAGTTATATCATTTCCTGTAAATCCCGTATTGCGTTTTACAAAACTTCAGATGTTTCCTCCATGGCTAAAGAGACGTCTAGCCCATACCCGTTAATACTTTGCAGCTGAAATAAACGTGGTTCACCCTTTAGTTCGAATTTCCAAATGTTCACACTAGAACAGAAAGTTACACGAATTTGATTACTTTTTGTCCCATCCTTTCCTTTGTCATTCCTAAACTCAACATTTTTCTGAGCGAAACTCATTTATTCTTCTTGCTCTCGCGACTGATTAATTGACGCTTTGGGTTCATGTTCGATAGATCTGCAGTTTGAATGGCTATTCTCCTTAGTCGTGCAAATGTATACCAAAACAAGATTTTTTACAATGTTTATGAAACTCGCTAATCCTTTCTCTACAGGTAAGAGAAGTAAACTCAAATGGTACACGCGGTATATTAAAACTTGCTTTAGTGTTAAATGCTTTGTGACAAATAAAGACAAAGAATTCCAAATTCTGGACGACGCGACGGTCTCAGAGGTTGTCGAGCTCCTAGTGGTTTACAGCTGATGTATATCAGCAAATACTTCAAGCAAAACATCCAAACACAGAAATACAGTTTAACAAGCATGTATTGTCAACACCATAAAAGAAAGAGTAGTATACAATTTGATACATAAAGTTAATCAACGCAGTATTCTCTTGCAATTAAATAAGTGAACTAAACAAACTCGTCGGTCTCGCTAACAAACAAAACGATTATTTACAAATTAACGAATTCTGTAATACTTAAAAGAGAGTTCTGTTTCATTAACTTATCAGGCCTCTCCAGATTTGTTATCTTATCTCAATATTTTAACAAGATAGACCTTCCTGAGTTAAGCATTTACTGGGACCAGCTAATAAACAAATAAACTGGCGTTTTGGTAAAACAAAACGTCGCTTCACTACCAAATACGGTTTATTCATTTTAAAGTTGTTGCATAATTTCTAACTCTAAATACAAAATGCTAATTTCCATAGTTTGTCTAGCAAACCTCCACTTTATAAAGGTGCCCAATAAAACATAATTTTGGTCAAACGATACAAATCTATCCTTGCAGCTAACTTGACAAACTAATTTGAATCTATTCGATTGTTCAAGGAAACAATAGAATTCAGATTGTAGAATGAGCCTGAACCCTTGTTGTCACTTATATCTCCTACTGTGTCAATGTATTAAACTTCTTAGTACTTTGGTAGCACTACACAGATAATTTAGTTCGGTTCGCGCACAGTTGATTTTAAAATACATGCAAGATTGGCGAGATGTATACACATTCCTAGACACTCCTACGAGTTCAACAAGCAATTTCTAATAAGAAGATTTTAACTATTAGTGAATAACCAAAGGAGTTGCCTCTAGACGTCACTCATATGGAGTTGTGTCGATTCAAAGTTGGGTTATAGTGACGAGCTTAACTGGGTCACCTTTTTCCGATGGGGATTCTATTATACCTGAATTTATCCGGGTTACGGACTTTGAAATTAACTACTGCTCCCAAACTTCACATTTTGTTAAAAAACAAAAAGAATTTACAAATGTTTTACAGCAATTTGGAATTTTGTACATACCCCCTTTTAACAATGACCGCTTCAATTTCTAAGAATCTCCCTAAAATCTCTCCTAAAATCGAGTCGAGAGCTTATAAACAAATACGTCTTCCACTTCCGTAAAAGGATAAAAATGTTGTGCATTGAAAACTCAAAGCGGTTACACAACTTCTCATTGAATAGTTGCAGGCAGGGGTGACAAACTAAGACGAAACATTTAAGAACTCGCTCGCTCTACCGCCGGCTATAAGTCGTCTCGATTTGACGTTCTAAAGGATAATAGAAGCAATAAAAATGAGTTTACAATAACACGCGTATTACTTTGCCTAGACAATTAAGATTTATGGGTCTAGGCTTTTAGACATAATGAAAAAGATTGTACCTTGCAGACGAATACTAATTTCATCTTAGAAATAGTATTAAAAATGATTTGATTTTTACATTTAAAGACCACATATTTCAATATTAGAAGATATTTTCTGACATTTTCAGCTTGAATATAACCTTTATAAATGCACAAAATTGGTATGCGGGGTATACCCAGAAGATTTGCTAATATGAATACAATGGAGTGTTACACAAACACCTAATCAGTTTAACGACAAGTATCTAATTAAGGTAACTCTTATCTGAACAGTTTTCATACGCCATTTTTTAGAATTTATTGTCAGTCTTCAAGAGACGAAATCAAGCAAACCACACCAGTCTGACTCCAAATCTGCTCAGCGCGATAAGTTTATTAAAGTAGGTACTAGCGTAAAGCTCCAGATGTAGACAAAAGTAATTCCAAATTCTTATTTTTTGATGCAAGAAACTTCTGTTTCACGTTGTTCGGTATATTAAGATTACAACCAGCACGACAAACATCATAGTCGTTGCTTCAGCCAGTCTTTGTGAGTTACGAAATCGTCCGAAACGCAGAGTCAACATCAGGATATGATCTCCACGGTCTCAAATCAGAACGTGAATATGCTGTCACAGCTAGTAAACTTATGAAACACTCGCTTTAGTAAATCGCCTTGTCGCCAACCATTTTTGCAAATTGATGCACTGATAGGTATCCTTGCTTGCCATCATTATCAAATAAAATTCACTATTTAAGCAGCTCTTACTGTTTTAGCATAGAAAAGGACATCAGAAGTGGTGTTTTACAAATCAAAACAGATTATGCTGCATGTGGTAACATGGTGTAGGCAATAATACAACCGCCCAAATTTTCTGTGGTGAAAAAAGATAATCCTGCAATGGATATGGACTATCATCTATCAAAACATAGCCGGCTAACAGGCAGAATAGTTCCTTCTTATTTTCAAAATTTCTATGAAAGTCATTCCAATTTTGCTGAATTTTCAATGGGTGGACTAAGACCCGAGCAGCTGTTTCAGTCTCTCTTTGTGAATCTAAGTCAGGTTACACATCCTGAAAATATATTTCAAATTTTTACTTGCAAAAGTTCTCTTGAGTGTATTGCACCAGTTCCGGAAAAGCCATAGCTGTGCACAACTTTTCATTTCAATTTGAAAGTACTGAATTGGCTCGTACAGCGACGAAACACGTTTGTATATGTCTTATAGCTTGAACGACCAAACTAGACTGTTTAATTAAATTTCTTCTATAAAGTTAGTGTTTGGTGATAGATTTGCCTCTTCACAAGTCAATTGGCCCCGGGGGCTCCGTCACATAAATAAGCTATAGTGTAGTAGGAATCCCGAAATTTTTACTAGAAGCTGCTCAATACCAAAAGAAAATTGGTGAAAAATATAAGTTGAAAATAAGTGATGGTGAAATAGTACAATGAAACTCATACTTAATATGAGGTTTCTCTTAGTTCGTGTTTAACAAAACTGAATCAGATAAAACACTTTACCACTTGTAATGAGTTTTTTTAATGACTCGTTATGTAATTTGATTTTTAAATAATCTACTGTAAATATTTAATTAACACTGAGCTCCCTTCCCGGATACCATTACCACTGCATCTCCCACCCAGTATTCCCTTTCCGCTGCGTTGCGCTCGTAGCCTACGCGGAACCCCACCGTAGTGCACTACCTATAAAACCCTTTCACCAGAATGCATTAGATACAGCTTGTAGTTTGCACAGTTCCCAGTCCAACTTTAAAACAAAATTCAAGCTCCAAGTTGCAAAAAAGATCTAGAAAATAGCAAAAATGGTGAGACCAAAATGATGGTTAAGTAAACCAATTAACCGATCAATACTGTTACTGTCATAACTTACAGAATCCGCTTACATTGCAGCCAACCAACCATTACTACCGCCATACCGACATAAATCTACATCTTTCTACTGTAGAACGTGTTAACCATCGCTTTCCTCCATCATCTCTGCATGCTGAACTTGACAACATACCACTTTGCATGTAGTTTGCTTATTTGGTTGCTAGCTTAGCGAACGTGCACTATCTAACACCGTATTATAAATATGTGATGCTGTAAATAGTGTAGATGTAATTATTACACCGTAAACTATTCGCTGTTTGGTAAAGTTGGGATTCTATGCACGGCAGTGTATGTTACAGCCACCAGTTTTGACAAATCACCACCATTTTCTTTTGGTGCCAATTTTGAAAAGTACTTCGGTTTTTTTATTCTTAAAAGATATTTTAAAGGAGTATGCCAAGATTCTTGTTTGTATAATCAAATGCAGTATTTGGACTGAAACATTCTTGGAAAACAGAAAAAAAGGTTTTTGTTGCGTTACGGTAAGTCAGGTTAGCTTTACTCTGTTGCAATAGATAAGGATTCAAAGATTCTGTTTTAAGTAGTGGACAAACAATAGAAGAAGTAAAAGAGGATTTTAGAACAGAGTAAGGTTGGTTCTACTCGAGTTGTGGTATTAGTTACTCAACAATAAAACAGATTTAAGCAAAGTGTTCTTCTATAAAAATCCCTCTGTTTCCTTATGGAAAACCTTCATGAGATATAATTTAAGAAAACAGAAAGAAGTAATTGATTCACAGTTTCAGTTTTTCAGTTTGGTTGAGAATGAAGGTAAGCGTGATAGACAGATAAATTACTAATGATAGGTAATGATGTATGCCAGCGAAAGCTACCTGGTGGACTGAACAGCTCGGTTTCGTTCGTTGCCGGTCTCAAGCCCGGACAAAGGAGGAGGGTTGGGTCGGCGGGCCAACTTCTCACCATTTATAAAACCTTATTTTTTGCTCAAAATCTCATCATACAGCCTCGAAGCCATAATGGGAAAACACGACGGCAACCTAAGCAACGGAAACGAACTATAAACATCGGAATACGGAATATATGAGGAATTAGAGGAAAGGCCAAAGAAATAAATTTAAAAACTCCGGCTCTCCGCAAAACAAAAAGAAGATATTAACTAGAATAAGGTGATAAATACAAAGTCCAACGGGCGAAAAAAACTTCAAAATAACGATAGTGGCAGTGTAAGCCTCTAACGATGACAAGATAGAAGAAATAAAAGATGAACATGAAAAAATACTGAATAAAATTTTATTGAGATTAGGAAATGCAAAAGAAATAATAATAATGAAGGGAACCTAAATGTAAGAGCTGATAGAAGAGATAAACACCTCATTGTGAGGAACCACGGAGAAAATGCGCTAAATGTGAATGTGAACAACACGATTTACAAATAATAAATGACTATTACCAACATAAAGACATTCACAAGTTCACTTGGCGACAAGAAACAAAAAATCTTAAATCAATAATTGACTGTCTAGTTATTAGACATACATAGAACCAAATTCAGAGTGCTAGATAGATGGATAGTTAGGGGTTACCGAAGGCCAAATGGCGGTAGTGATCACTACATATTAGTTAGAGCAAATATAATGCTACCAAACCAAGGATGCTCAATACAATACAGACGATAACAATACGAAGATAAGATTAGATTCCGCCGTCAAAGCAAGATAAAAGAACTATACAAGAAAATTAGAAAAACCAATCCATTGAAGGCTTCCATCAACACATTAAAGAGACTATGAAACAAGCCGCAAAGAAAATACTAGGCGAAACAGTGAAAAGCAAACACCACAAAAACTTGTGATTGAACGAACAACTGAAAAAAATAAAGAAGCAGAAATAAGATACAACAGATGGTTACAAAATAAACATATTAAAGACTTAATTGAATACAAACACCTCAGAGCAAGATGTAAAAGGAAAACTATCAACAATCATAATAAACAATGGGGCAGGAAATGCGAAGAATGACACATATATATTGATGGAAAAACACAATTGGAGCATGGAGATTCCCGAGGAACATTAAGAAGCATACAAATTTTTTAAACAGCGTCCTGAATATAAAATGCGAACAGAAGAGACAACATACCAACTGCTAGGGGAGCCAGTAACTATCGACAAAGACATGATAGCAAGCGCAATTGCTCAACTAAAGAACAAAAGAGCCACAGAGTCAGACGCTATTCCCGCAGAACTAATAAAAAGCGATAGTAATAATAATAAAGATCAGAATTCTCTTTGAGAAACGCATCACAGAAAACACGATTACAACAGAATGGAAGACAAGCTGAGTAGCACCCATACACAAAAAAAACCCAAAAATGAGTGCAAAAATTGCAGGGAAATACGGGCGGGTACTAACTATCATACTTACCAGACAGAAGAACACGCAGGATTTAGAGTGAACAGATGCATTATTGGCAACATCTTCTGCCTGATTCAAGTAATAGAAAAAGGCCTAACTGTAAATCAAAGCACATACATCAGTAAAGCGTACGGTAGCATCCCAATTTAAAAACTCTTCGAGATGTTCGATAAATTCTTAATCAATATTACCATCGTAAAGGTTATAGAACAAGTGTGTACAGAAATAAAATCCATTGTTAAAATAAGAAACACCCTAACACTAGAGTTTAAAATAAATAAAGGACTATGGCAATGCTGTAGCATGGCACCTCTTATCCTTAATATATATTAAGACGCAGCATTACTCCAGTGGAGTACCCCACTGACAGATCGAACGCTCCACACTTTAATTACACTATGCGGACAGCCAAATTGTCCTCGCTCAAGACTATGACAATATTGAATATATGACGAGAAAACACTTCGAAGAATACAGAAAGTGAGTACTAACAGTCAACATGAGAAAACCGAATATCTATGCATGTGTCACCCAAAACAAGATGATAAACAAAGGAAAAACGCTCAGTGGTGGGGAAGAACACAAATATTTGGGTACGACGATTAGTAATGATGGAAGGTGCAACAAGAAGATCAAATCTCGAATAAGCGGAACCAAAAAAATCACAAATGCCTTCACCTCCATTCTGTGGCAAAATAATGTCAGGATGAAGACAAAGATGCATATATATGATACCATGGTAAAAAGCACACTAACATATGCTAGCGGAATATGGCAAATACGCAGAAAATGGGAAAACAAACTACTTGCTACCGAAATGAACTACCCGAGAGCAGCTGCTAGAAAATCAAAAGTGGAGCGAATCAAGAACGAAGTAATCCGAACCGCAACAACAATAGAAACAATAAGACAAAAGCAATTAATACGGTTTGAACACGTAAACGAACGATGAAAGGCTTCCTAAAGCTGTCATGGAATGGAGATCAATGGAAAGAAACGCGTGTAGGAATGGAGTAGTCAAAGCAATGTCAGAGAAAGACCTAAAAGAAGAAAACTGGATGGACAGAAGAACATGGAAGATGGGAACCGGAAGACAGTGACAATCGCTATAATATCAGATACAAACGTT